>JAQIXA010000930.1:0-31748 GCA_034699045.1 Nanhermannia cf. coronata Gr-Ori-00579
TTTTTATAAATCAGGGACAATTTTGATTTTTATCAATATTTACATTTGAATAGAGACACATTATATACTTTTATGTTATGTTGATGTAAATATAAATAGTAGGTTAGGTAGGTAGGATATAATAATTAATGTTATATATTAACTTGATGATTTAGAATCTATCTAGCTCAAAATTACAAGAATATGAGTAAGACTAGGCAGGCTTAAGAAAACGATTAACGAAATAGTTCGAGTTTACTTACAATTTAGATAAAGTTTATATTATGGTGATGGATAATTTTAACAAGTGTAATTCTTAAGATTTATCACATTTAATCAAAGTTTAGGAAATTTTTATTCTAGGACTGCGAAAATGTAGACACTATTAGAATTTTATACTCTACAATTTATCACACCCTAAACGAACTAATGAGATAAGATTAGGGTTACTGATATATTTAATGTAAAACTTTAGGTGTGTATAGTATAGTAGTGTAAAGTCTGTAACCATATATTTCTTATATCCTCCAACTTCCAAATGTGTACTACCACCCAGAGTTATTTATAAAATCTAATCTAAGTTATAATTTTGTATAATTAATTCATAATTCCTACGAAAATTTTTAATCAATCAAATCAACTAAACTAAACTACAAATTAACTTGTATTGGGACAATCCAACCCCCAGAAAAGGGATTTTATTCACGTACCTTTGCCCCTAAAAATGGTAAAATGATAGATAATTAATTAGACTAACCATAATTTTTATGTACATAAATATATAAAAGTAAACTAGGTAGGGTAGGGTAGATATCTAAATTGACTATTTTAAAAAGAATTTTATATATGAGGTGAGGTGAGATAAATTGTTCTACCTCATACTCATAATAACTAGGTAATAACTTTATAAAAAGGAGATATTTTAAGGTTTTAAAATATTTTGATTTGCAAAGTTGTAATTATATTATTATTAATTTACTATTTACTATTTACTCTTTTAGATGATTCTAATTATAATTCTACTTACATACCTTATATATTATTTAATACACTGCATACATAATAATTATACTTTTTCGACTCGATTCAATAAAATAAGAGAATAAAGATAGTGTTTTTGAATAAAATGTTAGCTAATGTTTAAAGTATAAAAGTATTTTTTTTAAACAAGTACCTATCATTGCCATTGTATGGTAGGTAGTAGCATAGAAGAAAAGAACGCTGAATATTTTTACCAGAACTCAGCATTATACAAAATTATGACCTAGCAAAATGCAAGTTTTAATAGCACAATATTTTAGTTAGAATAGAATGTTATTTATTAGGTATAGTAGGTATATGTACTCTGCTGGCAATCGAAATCATAGTACAGTACATATTTACTTATCTTTAGTATCAGTACACCACTGCACTGTTATTTCCTGTAACTTTAAATTCATATAATATCCTATTTAATACGAACGAATACAATCCAATCCAAGGAGTTTTTTTTTATCTTTCACTCGCGACTCTCGACTCGATTATTTATTAGTAGGAATCTAATTAAAGTTGAGTTTATAGGCCTTATCATTTAGAATTAGGAAGCATTCATTTGTATTGTATGTAATTCAATCAATAATAATTTTATATCAAAAACTTGGCTTTCTTATTAATATATAATATTCTATACTCGTAATTGTAATTCAGCAGCTTGAGTTTGGTCATCATAATTTTACAAGGGAAATATGAATTCCTAAGATTTAAAGTCAAAAGTCAAAATATGGTTTTCATACCTGAGTTAAAGTTATAGGTAAATAAAATGTATTACATTTTACCTTAATTAATGTTAAGTCCAGCCAAAGCCAAGCTAAAAAACTAGCTTGGCTAGTTTTTGACTCATTTTTCTTTGATTAATAAATAGGTACCTATATAAACTTGAGATTAAACTTAAATACAAGTATGTTCACTATGTACTATGTACTATGTACATACTTACATAAAATTCGTATTATGCATTTATCTTATTTTTACATTACGCTTTTTAGTATAATTTTAAAAGCAATAGCATAAAATGTAATTAATTAAAGATACTTAAAAGATTAGTTATTATACATCATACAAGATTTAAAGGATATTTTATCATTTTAATGCAAATAATAATAAATACATATAATACAATTAATTAATATATAAAATAACAACAATAGAATATAATCAGCATAATATATAGGTATATTATAACATAATAATAATAATAGTAAATTAATTTTTATTAATAATTTCTTAAATAAAGCGATTGTATATAATTCCTTCAGACAAAAAAATGTAAAACATAAATAAATTAAAATTAAAGGTAGGGTACTAGTTAGGTACCTACCTAGAATATTAATCAAAATATAAATTAGAAACAAAAAACCAAAAAAAAAGTTAAATTAAAGTAATTCAGCCTTCGAATGGATAATCAATAATTGATATTTATCAAGTTCATTAAATTCTTATATATAGTAGAAGTAGATGATGGAACTACTAAATTTATCATAGTTGGTTAAGATTTAATATTTAATACTATTTATTAGTTAATTAGTTAATTTTAAATTCTTGAGACTTATCATGTTCATATGCCTTGCCTGCCGTTCATTGCCGTTTCTCACTCACTGAAAGTTTTAAATGATAAAATTTTAAAAAGAAAATGACATTGTTTGTATTTTGGAATTGCTAAAAAGTCATATTTTTTTGGATTTAGGATTGATTCAAGTGTCAATTATAATAGTTTAAGTTTATCTCACATCATGTATTTTTGATTAAATCAGAAGAACAATCAAAATTGCAATTTGCAATTGTATTGTAGTAGGGAAACAAAAAAGACATTTTTGTATAGGGTAGTATAGTAGTCAAGTTTTTTCAAGTTTTAAGTTCAGTCCTCCGATTTTTTTCTAATAACTTTAACTTGTGACCAAAAAATTAAGATTAAAATGCGAACTAATAAATTTTTGTGTCTCTCACGAAATTTTCATTCTTCTAGCTTCGATTCGATTCGTTCGATTCTTGAGTTTTTTCTAATGAAAGGTTAATTTAAATTATTATTTGCGTGTGCGTTAATTAAAATTTACTATAAAATTCACACTACTATTATAATTCAAGTCCAAATTCCAAATCCATAGCCAGGAAAAATGGCGAAAAACTTCGACATGCTCGTACAAGTATTATAAATTGAACGACTATTAAAATACAATACAAGTTATTTTGCGTCTACTAGGTAGTTTTTCTTAAAAAGGATAAAAAAGTGTCATTTTAAAATTTAACATCCTTATCGAACCATATTCACTGTATAATTCTTTACAACTCTTCGTTTATAATCTATATTAAATAAGATGTAGACGTGTAGAAAGAAGTTCTATCTTTGAAATTAAACTTGTAAACATTTGCAAATACCTACATATTATTCATAATTCATATCATAAAGTAGGGGGTACTTTTTAGAAAACTTATTCTTGAATTTTAGTTTTTCAATGAGTTGTTAATTTTATTGATGCTGTTTAAAGTCACAAACGAGAGTTTTTAAGAATAATTAATTGACTACTTTATCCCTCTTCAAAAGTTCATTTTCAAAATTTAAACTTCAGCAGGAATAGTAATAATTGTTTAAAACTTCTGTTCTCAACATAAAAAACGGCTGAATGAAATGGAGCATTTTTCTTGAATTTTGATCTCTTTATCATTACTTATTATTTATAAGTTTTATAACTATGAAGGCGAATCTACTCTTTAACACTTTTATACTCGTATTATCCCCCTAATTTCTAACACTTTTTTCAAGTTTATTTTTTTAGTTCAATTTTTCTAGTTTGATGATACGAAGCATATCTTCTATATCTTCTATATTTTCTAATCATTAGTATTAAAAATTGTTGTAATAAAAATTCACTTTAAAACTATTCACACACAAGAACCAAAAAATTAAAATAAAAAAAGAAACAAAGAAAGATATTATTATATCTTGTAGTATGTATTAAGCACTTTCTACAATTTATTTTTAGTGGATTTTTTCATCAACCTTGCTCCAAAATGAACTAGTTTCTTGGTCTAGGTCCACCTCGAGATCCACGATGAGGGTTATAAGAATGATCCTAAAATTTAATACAACGTTTCAATAATATAAACTTACCTAATATATATATCCCTAGGTATAAAATTTATTGTTTTTAAAATCTTACGCCTCGCTGATTAAAATCTCGATCACCACCTCCACCTCGACCAAAGAAATTTTCGCGATCTCCACCTCTGTAATGATCTCGGCCACCTCTCATATTTTGATGATAATCCCCGCCTCCACCTCCTCTCGGATTATCACGATAATTATTATCTCGAGGATGTCCGTGTCCACCACCTCCATCATTATATCCTCCTGAATATTGGTGATGCTGACCTCTTCCGCCACCGCGACCTCCTCGATTTCCCTCAATGTCTCTATAGTGGTTGCTTCTTGAATGAGGTTGATCATAATTATTGGGTGCTAAATTCGTTTTCCTATTGTCCTCCTCTTCTTGTCGTTTTTCATAATGAATAAAGTCATCAAAAATTGATGTTGTATGATGGAACGAATGGATGATTTTTAAAACTAATTTTCCTTTTTCAAATGGTACTTCCTAAAACACGAGTAGGTATATACTTATCTTTAGTATTATTATTAAACTTGAAAATATAGTAATGCGAGTGTTGCTAATTCTAGCTTTAAATATACATATAGCTAACCTGGGTATCTCTTGAATTTGTAACTGCTTTATCTTCGTTATTTTCCAACTTTATGTGTCGTAAAGCAGAATTTGGAACATCTTTGACATATATCCATTTGACTTTGAATTGACCTTTCCATTTATCCTTAAAAAAGTTATCAAGTCATATAAGTTATTACCTGAGTAAAATGTTTATTTAATTTAAATGAATTAGTGAAATTACAGTAGATGAGCACCAGACAGATGCTGAAGCCTCATAGTCAACCATACTCATCATTTGAGCAATTCCACAAAAATGTCCTATAAAAATTGTTAGAGAATAGACAATATTTCATCAAATCACTAGTTTAAATTCATTTTTAGATATCTTTTATTTTATGCAATTTTACAAAATTTTGACTTTGTCACTTTTACTTACCAGAAGAGTTTACAGAAAAAAATAGATAAACAGGCCCTTTTCCTTCTCTTTCCCTGAATGCTTGATCCAACCTTTTATTTCCCTAATTTATAAAGCATAATATTAGTCAATTTGAATTATATATTCAACAAAATAAAATTATAAATCAAATCAGTAAACAAACCACTAAAAATAAAAATACACTTACATGCTCGGTACTGCACCAAATTTCATATTTGATCGATCGATGAATATCATCCTCAGAATAACTCTTAATGACGAAAAATCTAGCTCCATCAACTGGCAAATCAAAATGTGAAGGATTATATTCACTGTTCACTTTTGAGTCATCTGTTTTTTAAAGAAAAAATATTTTAAAATTAAGATCATTCATAAGAAGTTAGTTTGAAAGCGATAATAAGTACTAATATTTTATAATTATCGGCTAACCTGCACTATCTTGATTTGGTGATGGTACTACAACTTCTTGCTGTTGTTGCGCTTGTTGTCGTGGTGGAGTCACATTATTCTTTGCTATTGATGCCGTTGTTTGATGATGCGAGTTTGAATTCTGATTTTGGTGATTATTATTATGGGAATGCTGAGACTGCATCGATGAAGAAGGAGGTTGTTGTGATTGCACAGAAGCTTGTGGAGGTAAATACCCCATATTTTGAGACTGATAACCACCTCTACTATTATTGTTATTGTATGGCATAGCAGGCGGCATCGAGGGAGGAGGTTGCTGCTGAGGTGGTGGAATCTTGGGTCTTTCCCAGGCAGGCCGTGGTGTTACAGCAATTGGAGCCTGAATAGGTGCAGCTATTGTTTTCGTAACTGAACCATTTTTGTTATCCCAAGACGGAGGTGGTGGCATCAAGGGCATTCCTGGTTTCTTTTTAATGAAAGTTGTCGGTTGTTTCGCAGGTTGTGATGCCTAAAAATTAAAGTGCATTTTAAGATTTAGTTTAGTTATGAATAATATTATTTATTATTTAGCTTACAATTGTAGCCCATGTAGTTTTCTTTTGATTTTCTTTCATTTCTTTTTCACTCAAACTAAGTCCACCCATTCCCTGCTCCATCCCATCTCTATATTAATAAATTAAATTAAATTTGGAAACCGTTTGAATTAAAGCTATCAATATCTTTATCATACCGGTAGTAGTCTTCATAATGTTGTTTTCGAGGTCCCCATGTTGAATAATCTCCATGAAATCCATATCCTCCCATTGATGGTTGACCTCCAAAATTCCCAAACCCTCCATTTCCAAACATTCCAGCATTTCCATCGATATTATAACCTTGCGGTGGTGGTGGTGCTGAATTATCATGAATACCAGCCGAATAACCACTAAAAATTGTCATGTCATTTCCATTAGACCATGGGCCACCTTGTTCATTCACTTGTCCAAGATACTGAAAAGAGGCTGCACCATAATAAGATTGTTGTTGTTGGTTCAAATAAGGGTCAGACGTCGTGTTCATGGAAGATGCATATCCCTACAATAAAAAAATTCAAAATTACTTTTAAACTGGTCTTATTTTGATTAGGTACTTTCTATAGTATTCAGATTCAGACCTGGTGATGTTGTTGTTGCTGTTGATTTCTCCAAGAAGAATCCCCTTCATCGCCAACTGTTAAAAGAGAAAACCAACATCAAATTAGCATTACTAAACAAAAGTTAAATGATCAACACATAAAATTTAAAATAATGAAACTGACACGTACTTCTATTGAAGCTCTGCTTACCTGTACCAGTATTTCCTTGTCCTTTATTTCTCTACACAAATCATGTAAAAAAACAACAAAAAAAATCATTATAATTAACATCTCAATTAACTCTATAAATATCAAAATAAATGAAATGAGGTTCAGCAGCTCAGCTGACTTTAATGACCTTACATACCTGCTGGTGCTCTGTAGACATGAGTGTTACTAAACTTATCCTGACTGGCAAAGAACTTGACACAAATAAACACAATAATGTTATTTATCTGATGAATCTAAAATAGTCTCCCACAGGTCAATGTCAAGGGGTCAAAGAGGTTACAAGTTCTTTGAACTAACTACCACGGAAAAGTACCAAAAAATCCTAAAAAATCGATGAATTTCTTAAACTTTCGGGTCTCCTTTTTGCTATAAAATCCGGATTTTTAGGCTCAAAACCTGGTTTATATCGTCCAGCACAACTACCGGTTTAGTGAAAAATAGAAATAATGGTCAACACTTACTTACAACAATTAACTTAATTATTTCTTTAATCTTTAGACAAATCATCAAAAATCTTATCGATGAGTTTCTTTTTGTGTTGATGAATATTTTTAGGATATAAAAAATTTGCCATCTAGTAAGGCCATCTAATGAAACTTGAGAATCTAATCCGGCTCTATTTCACAAAAAGTGCAGAACAGCGTGGACAAGTCATTTAAAATTTCGGTAAGTTCATTTTCTTAATTTTAATTGCAATTAAAGTGGTCCACGTGGCCGGTGGACTGGTGTACGTGATAGAGAATCACGAGATCTATTGATTGGTGTATAATATATGCTTTATTTCCACTTTTAGGTTTGTAAAATTTATCTAATTTGATTGTGGACAGCAATACGCCAAAATGGTATCAGCAAAGAAACAGGTAAGATGGTCATTTTAATTGATTTTGCTATTTAAATATGGTCACCTGGTGAATGGTGACGACGGCCAAGCTTTATACTTTATATGCAAGTCTATGTGTAAATGGTAAACGGAGACTGGAGATTTCATTTTTTGTTAGATTTAGGACATTGTATTATGGACTAGAGATAGTTCATATTCATGTCATAGTCATGAGATTCTAGTTACCTAATTGATTGGACATTTAAATGATGTATTATTTATATTATTTTTATAGAAAAAGAGTGTGGAGAGTATAAACTCTCGGTTAGCGTTAGTAATGAAATCTGGGAAGGTCCTCCTCGGATATAAACAGACGATTAAATCTTTAAGGCAAGGAAAGGCTAAATTGGTTATTATCGCCAATAATACACCTCCCTTAAGGTACCTATAACTATTTTCATCAATTTTTTGCTTATTTAAATGATGCTTAATGTCAATGTCAAGAGTAATTCGTCGGTTGGATGGGTTTCTTTTGACATTTTAACATCTAAATTTACCTTGGCTAATGAAGGTGCTAATTGAATATTTTTTTTTCTTTTTTTTATTTAGAAAATCCGAAATAGAATATTATGCTATGTTAGCGAAGACTGGAGTTCATCATTATTCTGGAAATAACATAGAATTAGGAAGTAAGTGTCAATAATTTAATTTGCCAATTATTTTTAAGTACTCGGTACCTTGTGCCTTGTACCGAGTCCCTACATAGGGACTAGGACTATTTATGGTTAATGTTAATGACAAAGACAAATTGTCAGTTACCTTTATATTAATTCATTTTCTTTGCAGCTGCCTGTGGGAAATATTTTCGTGTATGCACATTATCCATCACAGATCCTGGTAAGCTTTGCAATTAAATCCATAACAAGGCTGAAAAATGGTGTGACACTATACTAATCACGATGTTTTTTATAGGTGATTCGGATATTATAAGATCGTCCGCTCCTGATATTGCTGCACAATAAATTAACTTTTTTAAACATCCTCTTTCCTGTTGATATATTAAAAAAAACAAAACTATGTCCACTTAAGTTTCAGAAAAAAATAAAAGAACGCTATTCTTCTTTTTGAATGAAATAAAAGTGGAGAAATTATGTTACAATTTTTAAATCTTTCAACTTGTTTTAGTTTTAATTTTTTTATTGATCTGTAGGATAGGGTACTAATCAACTATCAGATATTATGTACATAAAATATAAAAATTATAGTAGTTCTAGTTCCTACTTCCTACATACCAGAGAAATACAATCTAGATTAGTTTAGGTTTAGGATTTGTAGCACTCGGCACTCACCGCAATCGTTGAGTACAATTTTATTAAAAACCAAATTATGGTCTTAAATTTACAGATAATACATAGGTAAACGAGATCAGCCTCAAATTACAATTAAAGTAAATGCATTTCTTTACCATTCGATTTAGTGAGTAGTATAGTAGTTGAGTACACCCATATTTTTATGTTGTGTAAATGTAAAATTGACTAGTTAGTTTAGTGAAACTTTCTAAATGAACCCCTTATTAACTTATTACTTACCTCATCAATTGAAATGATAATTAAAATATGAAAACAAATGATGATTTTTTGAGATTTCTCTCGAAACAAAGTTTTGATTCTCAGTCCCAGACCGTTTTCTTAGAGAAGTTAGAAGCAGTCAGTTCAGTTCAGTGGCTTTTTAATTTGAATTTGCTTAAATAAACACTACATATTTTTTTAAAATTAAGCCGATCCGAAATCCGATCTGACTTGAGTTAAATAGTACATAATTTATGTTTATGACCTATCCTATCGTACTTATAAAAGTATAAAATAAATTATATATGAGCTAGGTTAGGGTATATTATCTTTATCCTAAGTAGTTAGCTTGCTTTTACTTTCAAAATTTTTATAAAAATTTTGCGAAGGAGGCAACGATAGAATTTTTTACATTACATTCACCTCCTTAAAATTCTTTATCGATTGGCAAAGGTTTGGCCAAGATCGGTTTAGAATTGTGGCCTGTATTGTGTTCTATTTATGTTCTGTATAAATATAAAGTGAACGCAGTATCCTCCTCCGCTAAATAATAGTCGGATAAAAAAGTAGTCGAATCGAATTCG
Organism: Nanhermannia cf. coronata Gr-Ori-00579; assembly: GCA_034699045.1. Taxonomy (NCBI): domain Eukaryota; kingdom Metazoa; phylum Arthropoda; class Arachnida; order Sarcoptiformes; family Nanhermanniidae; genus Nanhermannia; species Nanhermannia cf. coronata Gr-Ori-00579. Next base: position 9,835 of record JAQIXA010000930.1, read on the forward strand.
TGATAATCAGTATAATCACTAGATTTTATTCAAGATTTTTTATATAGGTAGGTAAAATGGAAAACCTTTTTATTAGGTAATTCGATCAGGATCAGGTATTTTTCTTATCAACTTACCTGCTTATACTTAATATTATGTAGAAGTTCGTTCAAGCTTCGAACTCATAAAGTTAATATAATTTAAAAAAATACTCTTTGGATTACATTTTAAAATGGAATTGAGTTACTCAAAATAGTACAAATAATGAGTGAGCAATTGAATATTCAATTTCAAAGGAGTGATGATCTTAACTAGACAAAATATAAATATATGAAAAATAAAATAATCGATGTAATAAACATTCCACCAAACAGAATAAATTTATCTTGATAGGTTCTTCTTTCAATCATTTTCATGACAGTATTAGAGAGTCCAAGTGTATTTAAAAAATTTAACATTCTTGTTTGAGTCCTTTTTAATGTTTCTCTTTGATCTTTCATGCTTCCTAAGATATTGTATCCTTGATTAATCATATCGTCAACATTTCGACCAGCTCTCTAAAATTTTACAAAAAAATATTAGCACCACAATTTAAAGGTTACATCATCAATCCTCCATACTAGATCAGGCTAATATAAGCTAACGATAAGATAAGTATATTTCTTACATGTAAGGCATTATTATGTTGAATAGAATGATCAATATTTATACTTGTATCTTCACTATTAGTAACGAATCTTCGATTCAGTAATTCTTCTCGGTCGACATTCTCTTGTTCTCGGTATAATCTCTTCTTTTGAAAGTTTCTTAAGGAAGCCTACGATTAGAATACAATACAATTATAAATATATTAGATCGAATCAAAATGAATTAGGTACCTATGCGAAAGAGTGGCTTTATAGTTATGTTGTACAAAAATGGTATATAATAGGTACAACAAACTTACAGAAATATGTTGGGAATCGTATTTCAATTGATTTAATTTAAGTCTAGCAGAAGCCCTTTTTGACGGAGGTTCCTTCAAAACATATATTTCAAGGCGATCAAAAGACCTGTAAAATATAATTATCGATACGATTACAATTCAAACTCTATAATTATTGTAAATCAATCTGCAATCTTAACTTACACATTAAGCTCATCAACATTTGATTTGATTGTATCCTCTATTTTGATTGCATCAGGGTGTCCTAATTTCTTTTCTAGCTGTCCAAATAAACTTCCAATATCTTCAATCCTTCTATAGGCTTCAGCGAAAAGGCTTTCCATATCTCACTCTCACCTAAAAATAATCAACAATAATATCAGTAATAATATAGGTGAAAGTAGTAAACATAATGAAATGATAAATAAATTTAACTTTTTAACATGATCATGATCATGAATCATTTTCACGTAGGTATCTATCACAAGCTCTAAAGACACATATTTGGCCTTAATTTTCTAAATAAAATGTATGTAAAACCGAATCCAAAATTTGGGTTTTTCAGTGCTGAATTGCCTAAATGACTAGAGCAAAATAAGTTCATTAATTACAGATTAGAGCAAGCATACGTCTCCAATCTCCAGTCGAATCCCAATCTTTAAAAATATGCTGCCTAAATACTTAAATGCAATATGCCTTAAAAAATCTAGAATTTCAGAATGAATTGAATTACTCACCTTTTTGAAATAGTTGATGGAAATTGATGACCTCTTGAAGTTGAGCTTGTTGATCACTTGCAATTTAATGATAATTTTAATTACTAAATTACTAATAAATTACTACTAATAAATAGAACAATCGAAAAATATTATTTTATTTTGATAGATGAATTAGTTAGAATTTTTCGATTTCTAATTTTTTTTTTGACTTTTCGCAAAGCTATAGTATAGCTGCATGCAGTGTATAGTATGTACGTATGCTAGCTATGGTACTATAATCTACGAAAAAGATTGAGGAAATCTGAAGTAAAAGGTTTTTTATTTTATTTTATTTTCTTCGACATTTTTTAATTTTAAATGGTTTTTATTTTATTTGGTCCCAATTTTCGTCAACTTTGGTCAACTTTGTCCATACTTTAAATATGAGCTATGGGAATAGCAGACGAAGAGATTGGGGTGAAAGTGGCGGAGTTCCTCCTCGTTGGCTAAAATGTCCAAGAAAATCTGATGGATTTTTGAGTAAGTAGATTTTTCAATTTTATTTTTTTCACATATTTTTATGACCTGACCGTAACACCCGCTTGTCATCCTGGGGGTTTATGTAAAATAATAATTAATTATGATTCTTTTTATTCAACAGGTGACAAATTTCTAATATTTAAAACCCCATTAAGTTCTGAGTATAATGACTATGTTGAGACACAATATCGATTTTATCCTTCGATGGTCTTGGAATACGTTAAAAATTACAAGGTAATCTACTTTACTTTTAAAAATATTTTATGCTAATCCTTTATGACCTTTGACTTTTGACATTGACCTTTGATATATTAATATGTTAAAGGTCAAGCATGAACTAATATGTGCGGTGGAACCTATCTATTAACTGTTTGCAATTCATAGTTCGGTTCATTCTAACTTCTAATCTAAAATTAAACCGACTTTTAAAAAAATTCTTTATTATGGGATTTCTGATTTGACCTTTTGGCTTTGGACTCATTTTAAAAATAAAGATTAAGAATAATTTAACTCTGAAAAAGTTATATTTATACTTTGAGGCTTTGAGCATGTTTGTTTGTTTAAAAGTTTAGATATTTGACCTAATTTTTTTGTTTTTGTTTTAGAGAAAATTAGGATTGTGGATTGACTTAACTAATACTTCCAGATTTTATAATAAGGAACAAATTGAGGAAAATGGTGAAACGAAATATGTTAAACTTCAATGTCGTGGTATGAATTTTAAAAATTTTCTTTCTATTATACATGAGGAAAAAATGCACAAATTGATATATATTATAAGGTCATGATGGTCCACCAAACAAAGAGCAAACATCGACATTTATCAGAATTTGCAATCATTATATAAGTCAACATCCTCTAGAATTCATTGGAGTGCATTGTACACATGGATTTAATAGAAGTGGTTATCTGATATGTGCCTTTTTGGTCGAATCTTATGATTGGAGTGTTCATTTAGCCATTAAAGAATTTGCTAGGTGCCGACCACCAGGTGTGTAGTAATAATCAAAATATTTTTTTTATTTCTGAATATTTGAAAACAACTTAAAGCTTGTTTTGTTGAGTAACAATCCAATTTTTTACTAGGAATATATAAGCAAGAGTATATTAATCAATTATGTGAAGAATATGGTGTTATTGGAGATCCACCACCTCCATTAGTTCCTGAGAAACCTGACTGGTGTAATGAAGATTTGCAAGTTCAAGATGATGATGGATTTACCACTCAAAATTTAAAAAGAAAATTTAATGAAAGTGAGAATTCGTCGAGTTCCAACCATAATAATGGAAATCAAATGGATTCAAAGAGAAGAGTAACAAATCACAATCAACTTAATAAAGATAATCCCACATTTATGGAAGGTATTAGTGGTGTTGAGCCTGTAACAGATCGACTTTTAGCAAATTCAATTCGAAAAAGAATTGCTGAATTATGTAAATTTAGAGGGTGAGCTTAATTTAATTATTTTTTATCTTTATAAAGATCATTAAAAATATTGAAGTTCATAATGTTCAGATAATCCGTTAATAATTATTTTTAAATTACAGAAATGGTTTTATTGGATCTCAACCAGTGTCAATGGATATGAATAATATTAATTTATTAGAAAAATTTCCATATATGGTCTCTTGGTAAGTAATTTAATTTAACTACATAGTGTAGTCGGGTCGTATTCAATCTACTTTAACTTTAAACTCATCATATGGACAAATTCCTATTTTTATTCATTAGGAAAGCTGATGGAACTCGCTATATGATGTTTATTGAAAAAAAGGATCACGTTTATTTTATTGATCGAGATAACTGTGTTTTTCAAGTTAATGGAATAAAATTCCCTTATAAAAAGAACCTTGGCGAACATTTACACGATACATTGCTGGACGGCGAGATGGTGATCGATATTCATCAGAATCAAAAATATCCACGTTATTTGATTTATGATATTGTAAAATTTCGTGGTGAAGATACTTGGGGAATTGACTTTAGAACTAGATTAATTTGTATAAGAGTAAGTAAAGATTTTAATTATTAATTGATTCAAAGTTTAATATATTTTTTCGAACAAAAGGATGAAATTGTAGGTCCTAGGGAAAAAGCAAAAGTTGAAGGATTAATCATAAGAGATTTAGGTAAAAGAAGGATTTTAAATATTTAGCCAAATGTTTTTAAGTATTTTCTTTTGTTATATAGAGCCATTTGGAATTCGTTTTAAAACTTTTTGGTTCTTAGAAGATACAGCTAATTTAATTCAAGGAAAATTTACTCAACAACTTTGTCATGAGCGTAAGATCGAAAGTATGCATTTTTTGTATTCATGATTTTTAAATTACTATTTGTTTAGCTGATGGATGTGTCTTTCAACCCTGTCGTGATCCATATGTGTTTGGACGTTGTGAAGCTGTTTTAAAATGGAAACCACCTTGTTTAAATACAAGTAAATTTAAATCTTATAAAATTATTGATTTGGATTTTTTTAAAGCAAAATATATTTGTTTTTGATTTCAGTTGATTTTAAATTAAAAATTGCTACAGTACGTGAAGAAGGGTAATTTTTTTTATCAATGAATAGAAAATATGAAAACGAATTCTTGTATGATACTAATCTATTGGTAATAGTATTTTTACAGATCTATTTTATTTTTATTAGAATGCTTGCCGAAAGTGTCGGTGAATTATATGTTGGAGGATTGGACACTCCCATGTTTAAAATTAGATTAACAAAGCAACTTAGGCAATATGATGGAAAAATTATAGAATGCAAAATTGAAAATAATGAATGGAAATTTTTAAGAGAAAGGACAGATAAATCTTTTCCGAATGCTTTTTCTACCGCAAAAGGTAAATATAAAATAACTTATAATATTTTGTATAAAGTTATGCACCCATTTATATTTGTATTTAGAAAATTACATCAATCTCTTTTATTTTATTTGAATAGGAGTTCTTGAAAGTATAAAAAACCCAGTTACAAAAGAATATTTGCTTGAATTTATTGAAAAAAGACGATATCGAAAACCAACTCCTCCATAATAAAATATGTCGGGTACTTTAAACTAATTACTAATTTATTTAACATAAAACTTAAGATTTAATTATTTTTGCTGCTATTTGATCTTTTATAAATGTAACTATAAATGTCGTATTTACGTTTTTTTAAATTGTTTGTACTACTTATATGCATGTACCTACATCAACTTCCTACCTACATTATATTTTGGAATTTATAAATAAATTTTTTATACTTGTAACTCAACTTACTATTTTTACTTTGGTGTAATATATTTCAATTTCCTTCAAAATTACCTGATTCAGCATCTTAATCTAAATCATAACATAACTGGTACAGCAGAACATAATAATATTTTTTGACGGCTTCTGTCTCATTCAATTTTTCCAGACAGTGAAATACATACATACCTATATTCCTAGGAGATTCTTAGGTATAATTCTCTAACTCTATCTCTTTCCATATATAAATGTATTTCATTTTGGAAGATCATGACCATTAATCTTTGGTTTTATGAGGAAAAGGTTTGCTCTGGAAAGTAGGACAATTAGAAAAGTTGGGGTTTCTTATTTGAACTATACGACTAATAATATTAATTTTCCTGATTGAGATCTTTCAATCTTGTCTTTCTTATACGTTATACGATACGAAGTAGGAATTAAGTTTAAGTATCGACCGACCGACACAACCGAGATAAGTTTATGTGCAATTTTTATGATAGCAAAAAAAATTTACTTCCAAAAAATAATCAGTATCAGAGTCAAATCACTTTTATTTATTTGTGTCTTGCTTAATCATATCATAAAATAAATGAAAGTAGAGATAATAATAAAAGAAATGAATATAGGTAGGTAGTATAATATAGTATAGTATAAATGTAAGATTTGGATCTAAAGCTACAAGTTCTACAGATATTTTGTATTTGTAACTCATCTCATCAATCAAGGTTTATAACTTTTCGGAACTTTCTGAAGGTTTTAAATATAGGCACCTTGAAAATTTTTATCTTATCTCATAGTGATAAAAATATGATGACATGACAGATACAAATTTAGATGACGAAATAAGCAGTATAAGTTTAGTAGGTACCTATTACCCAAGGCCTATAGAAACAGCCATCGTATGTATGTAACTTGTAACTATCTCTTTTTTTCTCATATTTTTTAAAATCTACTAAAAATCTTGACTTGCTTTCTCCAAAAGCTAATGTATTCTACAGATACATACCAGTCTTTTTTAATAATGTGATGTGTAAAGAGAAAAGAAGCTGTTTTAGTACCCCACAACTAATCTCAAAGAGCTTGAATTGATTGAGAAACGAGCCTTGAAAAAAGATATAGAATATAGACCTAATATTCTAGATTCAAGAGTCAGCACAGCATATAGGTTTATTTATTAAAATGGAGAAAGTCAGTTTAGAAATAGAAAGTAGAAACCCCATGAAACATTCAGCCACCTCTTTTTTGCTTCGCTTATACGATTATCAATAAGCTCGCATTCAACTAATATTAATAAAAGTTAATTCGATATTATGCTTTATTAAAGTTGGATTAATAATGTACTTAATTAATCATTTTGAATTACACCAGTTAAGAATTGTAAATTCTATAGAGTTGATTACAGAGTATAATTGGACCGTTTTAAGCCAAACTAGCTTTACAGATAGGTAAAAAATTGAGAAATACTGTAGGTGAGCTTTCACCATAATCAAGAGAGTTTTATGGCATAATATTTGCTTACACAACTCAATGTTCTTACTTTACTCGGCAGAACCTATGTACTACAATACAAGTATATATTGCAATATTATGCAATTGGTATTTTCTTGATCCAATACCCAAACACTTGTATAGTGCTATCATAGTACTATGTACTTGTATTTTGTATTCTAAAATACTGATATTGTCCTATAAGAATATTCGTAGGAGTTGGAAATGAGTAGGAAGAGAAAGTTGAAGCAAAATCTGTATATTTGAACCAAACTCGAGAGCAATGCTCCGAGATGCACATTCCATATAAACTTACTTATAATACCTCTACATACTAACACTAGTAGTGAATTACTCTACCTACCTACTATTTATGTATGTATAAACTTTTACTTATAGAAATAACTGTATGGTATAAGCTTCATAACAATAATCGATCCATAGGCAAGCAAACTAGCAGTACTATAGTAGTAAGCAGTAGGAAAGACTGTCTCACCATTCCATGTACAGAATCTGTAAAAAAAGTGAATTTCTGAAAGTTTGAAACTTCTCTTTCGGTTTCCAGTTTCACTTCTCTATCCAACTTTCCCCTGTAGATTCAAAGGCTCGAGTCTGGTAGACTTTTCTCTAGGAAATTGCGATGCTTACATATCACAAAATTACTCTCCCACGTCCCTTATATAATCCCAAAATAGGGCTATCTGTACTTTTTATATCAACAACTAGTGTTTTACCATAGGCCTTAGGATGATATAGAGAAAGTACTTTAGTAGTAATACTTTCACCATATGAACTAAAGCATATGACTATAAGTATGAGTATGAGTATGAGATGAAAGTATGAGTTCCATACTATTCAAGAGTATTTAGTTTTTATAGCTTTTTACTTTTTTATGTCTCTGTTCGATGTACCTTCTACTATGGTAGTACTACTTGTACATTACAGTTCTAACCTAACTACCTAGTAAAATTCAGAGAAAAAATCTAAAGCGAAATGACTAGGGAACGACCCACATACAAATATTTATGGATAATTTAAAGTTGGATGTTGGCTCGAAATTTAGAAAAACTGAAATGGAAGTAATATGTTATGATGATTGCAAAGAACGTCCATGTACATGTCCACTTGCTGTAAATAATATTTATTTTCGCAAAAATGCCAGTAAATGCTCTTATCTTTAGAAGAAATAGCAACAAATCGTTAGAGTTTCAGGAGATTAAATCTTTCGCGAAAAACCATATATTTGGTAAAACGACCAGAATAGATTTAGACAAAAAAAAATTCAATGTTAGAAAGTGACAAATTGTCTACATTAGTACTCTGCAAATTCTATATACAAACTATTATTATGTAGGTATTTGAATGTTTAATATTCACACCTGCTTTCCCAGTGGTGCCTGTGGCCAAAAGCGAAAATTGATAGTTTGTTGAAATCTATCCTAATCCGAATAAAAGAGATGGGAAAGCTGGTTGTTTGCCTGGGTGGTTTGTAAAATAAACTACATTTTTGTCTGTATAAGTATACTATATTCTTTTCTGTATTTGTATAACTTATGTAACTCGATAGTTTTCTATTGTTACTTGTTTTGTATGTTCATTTTGTACGAGATTTTTGGAATTCGAGTTTTCTAGAATTGTCTACTTGTAGATACTAGATACTATTAGTAGGTACCTATTACCTATACTACAAGTGGAGTTATGTTATGATTCATAGAAGAAATCGTGACTAGATAAGAATATAGAGCTTATTTTCCATTGAATAAGGGTTGGAAAAAAGATAAATAAGTAGGAATACTATGTACCGCTACTGATAGTACAAATATATTTCTAGAACTCTTTTTATGTAGGTAGTAGGTATAATAATGTAAAACGAACATGCAATGCAACCAGTTTGATTCCCCTTTGTTCGATTCGGTTTTCGGTTTATTCGGTTTTTTTGTGAAATTTCGGGCTCTTCTTGTAAAACTTGTTCTTTCTCAACCCTTTCCCCATTCACTTCTAAGACATACTTTTTTTTCTTACACCACGACCAAAATACAGATTACAAAATCCACTGGTTGGTGTTCTCATTCTCTTTCAACATTTTCAACAGATCTCTTCAAACAACTGTACCATGTGTACTCCGTAGTACCTAGAATCTCGTTAAAGACTCCTTTTTTGGCTTTACGTGTTAGGGCTAGTCATCGGATTTACTTTAGAATTCATATGCCTAGCCAACTACTCACAAGTACCTAACAAGTACTAGACAAAAACTAGATATATTTATAAAGACTAGACTAGTTCATGAAGGTATACTAGTACTTATATACATACCTACTGATAGTTAGGTTATGTAACTGTAGATATAAGTGTATAAGTAGCTGGGTACTTTGATAGAACTTATAAACTTTTTGAAACTTAAAATTTGAAAAGGAGTGAGTGAGAATTCTCTCAGCAATTCAGAATTGGTTTGGCAAACATTAAGTTAAAATGAATTTACTTCAACTTTGCTTTTGAGACGCTTAAATGAGCACAAAATCATATAATGTGTTAAGTACATACAGATATACCTGCATTAGGCTTTAGGTCCAATGCCTAAAAAGTATTTTAAGTTCTCTAAATCGGTTATTCAACTGAAGAGATATATGTACCTTGGTACATACCTTGGTAGATTGGCATACTTATTATAATATAATACTAGGTATATTACAGTAGAATATATTGACTTTATCATGAAAGGCATGATAAATCTAGGACTATCAATTTTTATATGCTTATATACTTAGGTATCTACTGAGAATAGATAGAAAGTTTGCATGTTCGGATGATATTAAGGGAGAAAATTATATTTTATCCGGTGAATTTTATACCGGAAGGAAACTTGTTTTATGTAATCAACGTCAGTGTGTCTACTAAAATCCCATTTATTCTACTTTTTATCTTTCTTTGCCACCTTTAAGTTTAGACATGATAAAAATGTTTCACCATCCATTTCATTGGGTATTATTATTATTGGCAGGTAGATTATTTACAGTTGTTAAAATCGGTTTTACCATCTGTATACCCTACTATTGATACTCGTACTAATATAATATATATAATATAAGTTTATATATGTACCTGCAAATACCTTAAGTACCCTATCTAATATAAAATATCTATACAATTCATAGGTAGTAAGATATAAGAGAATTTTCGAATGAATCCAATCGATTCTACTAGGACTAGAGGCAAATGAACTATAAAAGGAACACATATTTAGGGAATATCTTCGACAAACAACATACAGCACTGTATAAGTAAAAAAAAAATACTTTTTAGATTTTGGAAATTTCCAGATAGATTGAAATAAGTGGATAAGAAAAGATAAAAGTCTAGGAAAACAAACCGAAACAAAAAAAATATTCGGAGAATAACAGTAATACAATAAGTAGGTACCTACATTTATTTTCAAATTTCGAAAGCCGAAATCCATTTAAGTAGCTTATATTGATAAATTCAATCTACTACATGTACATGGCAATGGCAAGAACATTTATTTGAATTTTTGTACATTTATATAAGGAAAGTTTGTTTATTATTCCTTTGAATTTAAACATGTATAAGTATATACTCGTATATACTCGTATATGGATATAGTTAGGTAATTCAAGTCTTAAATTCACTTTTTAGTAAGAATGCATAAAATGATATTCCTGTAAGTTTTGCTACTTATGTTATGTTATGAACAAGTAGTAGGTACTTCATCTTGTTGAAAGTATAATAATGGAATTGTATAATGGGCCCATTAAATTGTGTAATTATTATAAATTAATAATTAGCCCGAGAACTAGGGAATTGTAGCCTCAAGTTTTATTATATGATCAGCAGATTGTGTAATTAGCAAAAAGGTCGAGTTCACAAATGAACTTTTGTTCTTTTCTTAGCATTAGTTAGGTATATCAAGTAGCTCGAAAAATCGGGTAAAATACCACCAAAAGTTGGTAAGGTAGTATTTTATACTGCTAGATAATTGAGAGCAAATTGGTATTGGATGAAAGGGGAAATTGAAATAACCAATTCAATTATATCATTTAAGGAATCGAATGGTCTATTTAATATATAATTTGTGGTTATATCTCGACACTACAATATAATTTTACTTGCATTTATAGAATGCCCAAATTCTGCCCGTTTCCAAAAATTTAATTAATTTTAGAATTCAAGAATTTTTCAACAAAAAAAATCAGATATTTTTTTTTGAATTTAACAAAAATCTCATCTCTTTTTTCCTCTTTATATACAGATAGGTAAATTTCGCTCCGATTCAGCTTTGAAACATAATTTTGGACACAATTTTACTTAAAGAGTCATACTTGAGTTGAGTACTTTAGAATAGAGTCTAAACGTTGGGTTTTCAGAGCCGAATTTTCTAATCAGAATAAAAAGTTTAGTTTCAAAAAACCTCATGAAATTGTACCCTATTTTGTAGTCTGACGAACTTTATCGATTGTCTTTTTATTCATTTTTTATTGAATTATATCTGGATTACTTATACTACATACTATAGCTTCCCTGATGGTTACAGTTTTCTAAACTCTTCAAGTACTTATTGAAAATTGATTCAATTTAAAGCTAGATTTTTTATATATTTTATTTAGGCTATAGCTTTAGAGAATAAAAATCTCGAGGTCTCAAATCATACTCCATTAAATTCACTCTCTGAGTTTTGTGTCCTATACTTTTTTTTATATTTTAGGTAGGTACTTTGAGTGAAATTCCATGCTTTCATTTTTTTCATTTTATTTCAAGTCTTTAAAGTACTTTGAAGAAGAAAAAATACCCAGTTGAGAGAATACCAGTATTTGAGCCAACATCAGAAGTCTGAAGTGTATCAAAGGAAGGTGAGCTAATATTCTTTTTACTTTTTTTGTACTCAAAATACAGAAAAGTACACAAAATATATACAAAATATAGCTTTGAGTTTTTTTTCAAGTTTCTCAAGTGAATGATTAGGATTAAGAATTTTTCAGTTCACATCATCATATTTATACAGTAGATACAGTACTAGTATTATTACTATCAGCCCAAAGTCAAAGTTCAAAAGAAAGGATTTCTTCTTCTGTATTTTCTCATTTTATTTTATTGTATTTTTACTTAATATTCTTTTTAAACTTTGAAATATAAGTACCTTCCTATCTACGTTAGTGTACAAGGTTAAGTATAGGATAAGGTACTTGAATAAAGCATTAAAATCTTATAGAAAAAGTATTTTTTGAGGGATTTTTATTTAGAAAAAAGTTGAAATATCTATAAAGAGTCATTCTACCTTGACTTTTACTTTTCAAAGCTCCTAATGGTAAGAATAAAGAACCCATTGAGACTTTAGATTTGGATCGAATTCGAACAACAAAATAATTTCGAAATAAAAAAATAGAATAGAATTTCTCTACATTACTAAATGGTATTCTTAAAAGTACATTTTCATTCAAGTATGTACAAGAAAACCTGACTTGACTTTCTCTGAACTTTCTCCTGACAAAATAATATATCTTTTGTTCCATCATAAATTTCTCGGTTTTTGTTGGTCTAGGTCCATCTAATACTATCCATATAATTCGACTTTTTTGACTTTTTCTTTTTATACTGCTATATCTACGAGTATTCAGTATAGTAGGGCCTACTTAGGTACCTAAGTATATTTTAGTCAATACAACCAGTGAATTCTTTGAGTTCTAGAGCTCGAGTTTTTATTTTCTTCGTGCTTTCTCCATGCCTAAATTTGTATGCCATTCATTCTTTAACGGGTTTTTCAATTCTTAGAAACCATAAATACTTTACAAGTAGATAAAATGATATGACAAAAAAGTTATAGTAGGACATTAGATGTTTATTTTATCAGTATTTTGATATCTAATACAAATACATAGATATCTATCGAATTGTCTTATCAAAAAGTTTTTATATTTTAAGATATATTCTTTTGTCTTTATCGATAAGAATATTGATAATGGTATTTTACAAAACATGAATATCCGATTATCAAATTTAGAATTGAAAATTTTGTAGTAACTACTATTAGAATACTAATATATAATTTACAATACGGAATGCTGTTTACTTCTGCTTTTATTGTACAATACATTCCTACTGTATTGGCATAATACTAAAATATTTTTGAGCTAAATGTATAGGATTACATAGGGATAAATAATATTTACCCATTATTTTCTAGGACTGAGGCTTTATTTGGAGTATCAAATATCGCATTTACATACAATTGTTTGTATGTAGTTGTGTATGTTAAAAGATCTTATTCATTTCATTTTAAAGTACAAGCATGCGAAATGTTTAAATATTAAGAAATATTTATAGAGAGTGAAAGACAGACATGAACAACTTTTACTTTTACATTTAAAACTTTTTCCCAGGGATCCTTCGTTTCTATCAAAACTTTAGTTTACAAAGTATACATGTATCAGTGTCAGTATATGAACATACACTTATATGTATTTTGATTCATAAATTCAGGTGTTTAACTTCATATCAACAGCTCAATTTTCATCTAGGGCTCGATAGAATAGGGACCAATAGAATATTCTCAAAAATTTTCAACATATTTAGCATAGATTCCTATTACATACAAATTACGAAGCCCACACTCTGTATTTGTAATATAAGAGTCTATATTGGAATCGATTCAATCATTCAAATAAAGTTTATTTACAAATAAAATTAATCGAGTCCAATGTTCTTAAAATGCCTCTGACTTATCTTTAATAGAGTTCAATGATCATGGATTTTTCTTTGAATTCTCCAAATTACATATTTATTCTTGATTAAAAATTCACTCAACCAAATGAATTTTTAATCAAATTAATATTTTAGAATTGCAGTTAGAACTTGTAATAGAAAATAAAACCTCAAATAGGTATGTTATTATTATATCTGTATAGTAATTTAAATAGATGTTCAAATTCTTATCAAAAAGACAAGCAAAAATGACAAGACTCTCATTTTCGCCATTTTTACTAAATTTTAATGACTTTCTTTTAATTTATGCTAAATTCTAAATACACATATCAGTACATATACCTACCTATATACATACCTACATTTAGCCTATAGATTTCGGTGTCTGTCTAAAATACTTTGAGAAAATAAAAATACATTCTCTATCTATTCTTGAGAGCATTTTTCCACGCTAATCCTACATTCTAGTATCCAGCCTATCTATTTACCTTATAGTATTTTTAAGGTTTAAAACTTAAAAAATAAAACTCTTATTCTTATTCCAAGTAAGTATCATTCAAGTTCTTAAACTTATTTCCTAACCGGTATTTTCGGCACTTTCTCCTCTCTATTTCCTAAATGAATGAGCTTTCACCTAAAAAGATATAGTCCATTTCTCACTCCATAGACATATGTATTAACAAAAGTACACAAGTATACAAGTACGAGATTATAGGGTAGTAAAAAAAAAGTTAAAAAAAAAGTTTCCACCACGACTTTTACTTTACATTCCCTCTCAATTGCCGAAGAACTGTTCATTATTTTCCCTTTGTCTCAAGTCACGCCAAAAAAGAAAGAGAAAGCACTCTACAAAATTCTCCATTTTTCGATTGAATTTCGAGAATTTCTAGGTTTACTACGTATATATGTAGTAGATTATAACCTTGCCTTAGTAGAGCGAATTGTACAATTCTTATTATCTCTATCTGTATCATCAATCCATCTTACAAGAGAAAGTATCGCTTTGGAACTATATATTTAATGGAGAAAGTATTAAATTTATAGTAAAAATAAAAAGTAACCAGAACCCCTCAGGCATTGGAGAAAATGGAGAAAGTACTTATATAACTAATACCCTACTTGCGAGTAAATGTTATGTACTTTTACTTAAAACTTATGCGGCTTGGACATATTTTAATTTTAATTGAGAATTGAAAGATGTAAAGATCGAACTTAGATTTGAAACTATGTAGTATATATCTTCTAATCTTCTAACTGCTTCTTCTTATAAATAAAACTTATAATGAATATGCTAAATATAAGTTTTCATTTCATATAACTAAGAAAGGTTGTATTTCTTATACGGCGAGTATCTGTACATATAGTACATAGGTAACGGAAAGTCCAATGGAAATATAAGAAATCTAAAGTACTAATCTTTGAAACTCAGCTTTTTGTGAAAGCTATGGATTCCACAACTAGAAATACTAGCACCATTTTATAATGGCTAGATTAGAAACTTTTAAACACTAGAGCTGAGATTTGAGACCCCAACAATGTAGTAAAATGGAAAAAATGTAAAGAGATTTTAAATTAAAGTTTATTTAAATTTAGGTGCCTATGCCTATATCTTTAAAAACTGTCGATGAATTAATTAGATATCTATCTGATATATTTAAGGTTATACATCATGAAATATATATCTTTGAATATTTATCTTTACAAAACTGAAATGATAATGATGGTTAAATAAACAAGTTAAAGGTATTGAATATATTAGTAAATAGTATACATAGTAAGGTATTTACATATACTCGTACATAATATTTGTAATTATAAAAGTATAAAAGTGATCTAAAATTTAATTGATTACTTACCAATATTATAATGTATACGGATAGATCTAAAACTCAATAAAGTAAGTATAGAATTAATATTAATTAAAAGTAGGTTTCTAACCTAATACAAATAAAGTAGGGTATTGTATTATTTACCCTACATTATATTTATGTAACTAGGTACTGGTAGCTGGTAGTGTGTACTTAGTACTTACTTACTAATCCTAAACTACAAGTAGATTAAGACAAATCCTTTGAGAATTGAGGATTTGAAGTTTTGAAACCACTTTTAATACATTAGGTTTTACCCTAAACTTGGAATTTTAGAAAATTTAATACATAGTTTACAGTATAGATGTAATTTGATTCATAAATCTCTTTTAATTCTTATAGTTAGAATCTTATCCTTAGTGGATCATATTCAATAATAATCTCAATCAAGTAAAAAGAGACAAGTAAGTACTCTTACTTAACTATGCGATACAACATAATTCATAAATACCTTTATTTTATAAAACTTAGGTATACATATAAATATTCTGATTCTGACTCCTATACTTAGGATTAATACTAATACTAATACCCAATTACATTACATTGGCCAAATATTTTGAAACTATTTCGTAAAAACATTTGAATAATTAGCGAAATGACGCCAATGGTCCACTGTCCGCATTTTCATAAATTTTGAGTTTCGGACAGATTTCAAAACCGTCTCCTTTAAAAGTAAGGAAATTCTTATTCTCAAGCAAATTAGAAAATTAAATTATCTGTATTAATTTTACCATCATTAGTTAAAAATATATCTAGGTATATAAATAGTCCCTTTCTTCTCCATTCTCAAGTGATTAGTGGCCCAAATGAGGTTTTTCCTAGCTCAAAACGAGGTGAGGGTAGCGTTTTTTCTCGACGTTTTATATGTATTACCCCAGCCAGGAATGGAGGGGAGACTTGCGCTAGACAAGTTCGCAGTTTCTTGTATTTAAAATCAATAGAGAAATATGTACCTAGTAACTAGTAGAGTAGTAGGTAGACAAATGTAATTTTGTATTTTATAAATATAAAAGGGAGCAGAGCAGAGCATTTTGAGAAAATCCGAAAAATCGGATTGAACTTTGAATGCAATTTGAACCCGATCTTCTCAGTTTCGCAAAGCAAGACTCGACATACACTACAGAACAGAAGATACAAATCAGCCCGAAAAGACGAAGAAATCATCCTTGAAATTATCATCTTTTAAAGGTAAAAATTAGTAAATTTCTCTAATCCTAACTTTGATTTTGATTCTTGTTTTTGTTTACTTTTTGTCATTAAAGACCTATTGATCGAAATCGAAATGTGTCCAGTTCTGTGTCCGTAAAATCAATCTAAAGGATCCAAAAAATTTGTACTTTCTGTAGGTATAGTGTTAAGTGTTGAGTTGATTCATCAAAATATCCAGGCAGAAATCTAAAGAGAATTTGGATTTGGAAGTGAAGTGAAGAGTGAAGACAATGATCAAAAGTATCAAAATGTGTCAATTTAAAAGTCACACTAGATGGTCAAGTCCAAGGTCAATCAAGACAATGTTCTCTTGTACTCGTATCTAAAGTGTCTTGTAATTGTAAGAATTTAGTAAGGTTGTTGAAGAAATAAAGTCAATCAAATGAAGAGAGGTGATTCTACCCGAGTTTATAATGTTGCTGTTGTCGGGCTTAGTGGTAAGATTTTACTTTTTTTATTTTATATACATTAATTTAGATAGTATTCCATGTCAGCTCTGAAAAACCAGACTTGAGTCGCGATATCTTACCTTATATATGTATCTATTTTACTTATTGAAATTGTGGCCCAAGTCTGGTTTTTCAGACCTGAAACAACTAGAAAATAGAACATAATATTGGGATTTAATAACTTTTATCGTAATTTGACATTTGCCCACGATAATTAAGAATTAAGTAGTCAAGCAAGCCAGCAAGCATAAGTACTAACCATAAGTAAGCAAATGCAAAGTATTATAGACTATACCTGTAACACACTTTACATGACTCATGAAATGACAGTAGGTAATCTCTTATTGATCAAGATTCAAGATCATAAGAAATAATAAGAAATTGATCTTGCCAATGCAATTGCAATGTTCAATGACAAGATCAAAATATTTAGGTATTTTTTTTTATTTGAGGGGAGAAGTTTTACAGGTATGGCATACCTACCTACTATGTATTTGTTGTTAGATGATTTTATTTAAATCCTATTAGTATTACTGACTGATTGATTACTTTTATATTGAGTTGTCTTGTCATTATCTTTAGTCTTATCTTATTGTTATGTTACATGTATAATTATGAATATTTATGAGATCGATCTGTTATTTTATCATGGGTGTAGTGTAGAAATATAAATGTTGAGCAAGTTAAATGTTTAAGATTAAGATTAGGTATACTATTTACCTTACTTTACCTATATTCATAATTAATTTAGTTAATAGTTGGTTTAAGATTACTTGGTAGTTTATAATTATAATTACTTTATTATAGAGGAACATGATCCATAATATCTAATACATTAGTCTTAAATGGTTTTTAATTATTGAAGAATTATAGTTAGTTCTTACTGACGATGAGCACATAAATTAAAAATCTCGGTTAAAGTCAAAACTTTAACTAAACAAAAACATATATTTTTTTACTGGCTGCATGAATATAGAATAGAATTAGACTTATCTCGAGCTATAGGGATCAGATACATGATGGTATCATTGTAAATTGTACATAGGTAATATGCACATAGGATAGGTACAGTACAAAGCACACATACTTATTTTCTTAATATTTTTAGTTTTTAGAATACCTAATTTAATTAATAAATGCATACTTAGGTTTGCACCTACTATACCTTCAGAATAATAATAATATCCGTAATAGTAATAGGTAGGTAGGAGTTATTAGGATAGAAATATTTTTTATTTGAGGTTGACTATTTTTGTGTGTATTTAAATATTACTTTTGGTTTTGATCTGACTAGGTACTGAATATCTGAAAAATTAAATTAATATAATATAATATTTTATTTAAAAAGCATTACTTACACTTACTCCCCTTTTATAAGGATATTTATGCTCTTTCTCTGATATCTATTTTTACTTGTCTTGTATGTCCTTCGGGCTCGGCTATGCTATGTTTTATCCTTTTAACTTTTAGTTAGTTTAAAACTTATTTATATTCTATATAATATTCTATCATATCAGCACATTAGTCGTCCTCCTACACATTATATAAAGCTTTTAATTTGCTGCTGATCGATTCGAAATGTATTGAAGCTCGGTAGAAGCTCTCATATTTTTTCTTGAAGTAATTGGAGAATTTGTTTATTTTTTTGGAAAAGTTAGAGGCGGATATTAACAGCATCTGAATCCGGGCTTCAACTTTCAATTCCAAAAATAAGAAAAGAGCAATCTCAGACTCAGAACTATTTTTTATTTAAAAACTATGTACGCTACTCCCTTTTTTTATTTATTTGTTAGTCTATATCCTTCAGGAAGGATATAGACTAAGTAAAATAATAGATATTATTTTACTTATCCTGAATTTAAATAAAAAGTAAAACCACAATTCAATTAGGTACATTGATTTTAAAATATCATAATTTTATTATAGGTAATCGTAATCTAAATCTATTATCAATGCAAATACAAATGCAATTGCAGTGATCTAGTATTGTATATTTACTATGAACATGGACCAGTGGTATTATGGTAGTATTATGATATGGTTATGATATATAATCTAATATGAATTCTTTCTTTCCGTATTTTAAAATCATTTAAAAATTGTAATTTGTATTAAAATGAAATGAAAGATAAACTAGAGATGAGCTCTCGTAAACTAATAGCTTCTCTTCTCTTTATAATTATTTAGGACATTCAATATTGCTTTTATCGCGCAATCCACTCTATTGCCTCATATTAATTATGCATATTTTTTCTATCGAGTTGTAGAGTCTTACTAGAATCTAGATTATTTAGGTATTTATCGTCAATTTAAATTTTATTAGTCCGTGATTCATATAAAGACTCCATTTCATTATTATGTTCATGTTCATGTTAATTGAATGAATACATTTATGTAATACTGCGGAGTTTATTGTAATTTAATTGTTAATTATATTATAGCATCTACCATTTACCATGTATATTACAGCTGTGCTGTAATAAACTACATCTATAATACCCTACTAAAAAATACCGATGTGTCTGAATTTAATTTCTCAATTTACGAATGAACACTAGTCAAGTCACTGTCTCATGATTAATTATTAACTAAATATGATTTTCAACTATAGAATTTGGATAATTCATAATTTATGATTGAATCATAAAATTATAAGCTAATAAGAGTATTATGGGGCTATTTACATTTTTTATGCCGTGTAATTTAACTCATTTTGGAAAATATTTAAAGGTTTAAGTAATTGCTACAATTAATTAACTAATAACTAACTATAAGATCCATGACCATGCAATAGAAAATTAGTCAAAAATTTCTTTTCGAGAATCATTCAGAAACCATATCCTTATCCTGTATCCTCATCCTCAAATGATTATTTCAAATAATATGTCTTAACTAATTTTGAAAATTTTTAGGAATTGAACGGGATAAAGGCCAATTTGGAATTGGGAAAAGTTGTCTTTGTAATAGATTTGTAAGACCAAGAGCCGGTAAGCAATATATTATATGCTTGTATTTTAATTGCCTTATTCATTTAGTACCTAATCGTTTCAATTATCTTATCCACTAATGTTCATATTTAGATGATTATTTCCCTGAGCATATATCTGTTTTGAGTATCACTGGTAATGCATATTTATCAAAATCATGTCATAACATGGATTTTTACAAATTTTGTGTGGAAATTTAGATTTCAGCGGAAGAGTTGTAAACAATGATCATTTTTTATATTGGGGATATGCCACTAAGGCATTTGAGGATGGCCCAGAAATCGGCTTCAATGTTATCGAGCAGACAGAATTTATTGATGACGCGACCTTTCAAGCCTTTAAGGGTGGAAAAATGGAAACTTATATCAAAAGATGCACTGCATCCAGAGTCTATTCCGCCGAAAAACTAATGTATATTTGCAAGAGTCAGGTATTTAAAAGATGATTTTACTTGATTTTTTTTTCTGATTTTTAATAAACGATATCAAATATCTATCTATAGCTTGGAATTGAAAAAGAATTTGAGCAAAAAGTATTACCTGATGTAAGAGATTTTTATTTTTCAAAAATATTTTTTTTAAATTTTGTGATTCAATTGTTTATAGGGAAGACTTACAATTGATGGTTTTATTCTTGTCTACGATGTTTCGAACGTTCAAGGTAAATTGCACTTTGAATTTATACACTCTTAATTTTAGATCATAATCATACCTAATATTTTGCTAAACATAAATATGATTTCAAAACTCAATAAATTAGCTAAAAGAAGTTTAGAATTTAGATAAATCATTTCATGTAGGAAAATATTTATTACTTAAAAGTTTATCATTTTTTATTAAGGTCGATCATTTGAGAGACAAACAGAATTCTCAGCCACTATTTTATATAATATTTTAAAAGCAAAGAAGCCAGTAATTTTAGTCACTACGAAGGTAAATTTTAATGATTTATATATATTTCTTATTCTTATAATATAATTTATTTAAAAAATATATACTTGTATAGAATGATGAACAATGTGAAGGTAAGCAAATTTATACTGTCAATATTCTTTAGTTTAGAACTTTATCTTTTTAAAAAACTTAAATTTATTTTTTTTTCAATGTGAAGCGTATATAAAAGAAGCAGAAAAAATGCTAACTAGGAAAGAATTTCGCCAAATTAATATCCCTATTGTAGAAACTTCAGCTCATGAAAATATCAATGTTGATTTAGCATTTTTATTACTTGCACAGGTTTGAATTTGAACAAATATAATTTATCAATGGTTAACCATTAACCTAATAATTGGTTTTTTTCCTACAGTTAATTGATAAAGTAAAAAATCGGATTCGGCCACTAACTTATATTGAGCAAGCTAGAATTCGTAAAGAAATGCTTGACTCTGTTTCAGACTCATTTCAATCTTTGATTCAATCGCATGGTAATATATCAAACTAACTTAAAAAAGATCGATGAAAATGAAAATGTTTTATTATTGATATTGATACATTGTATTTTTATTGTATATATTTTAGTGACTGATCATAGATCTGTTTGGATACCTGTCTATAGAGAACTGCTGAAATATCCAGCTTTTCAAAGGTAATATTACTTAAACTTTCTTGAACTTTACAAATATATGTAGTATTATAGCGCGCTTTGTTAGAAGTTAGATTTTGCAAGTTCTAGATACAAATATTGAGCGGATTTTAAAAATAATAAATCGGTTTTACCCTCACGGAAGCCCGCACCCTCAGAATACAAGATACTTTATATAAATATAGTTTAGTTTTAATATTTGTTATATTTTATCCGAAATATTTGAAAAAATCTTTTTTTAAATTTT
>JAQIXA010000931.1:0-31746 GCA_034699045.1 Nanhermannia cf. coronata Gr-Ori-00579
TAATGGTAGCATTTTGTTCAATTTCAGTGGTAATGGTATGGTAATGGATATAGATTTTCGCAAAAGTGAGACCACTATTTTGCACCTACATAATATGTAATATCTTGGTACTAGATAATATAATATATGTTATTTATTATTAATTATTAATAAGTACAAATATTAATAGTTAGAAAAAAGCAATAAATAAAATGGCAAATATTATTTACAAAGCAATAATTTATACCACTTTTTTTCTACATAAGGTATCTTACTATAAACCTGAATACAGCCTTCACAAGTATTTGTACATAGTATATATATTTATGTATTTTTACTACATAAGTTATGTATTCATATAATAAATATCCCTTTGATCTTAACCCGAAAGAATGTAAATTTTTATCTCAAATTCTCTGGGGTCAGTATATAAAGTCTATATAAACCTGCTGAATGAAAGGTAAATAAATTTGTTTTGAAGGTAAATATTACCAGTACGTAAATAAAATAAAAGTCTTCTTAATATAGTAATATAGATAGGAAAATATAGATAAATTTTATTTTAAAGTTTATTTGCCCAAATAAACACATCTTTTATTCCACATTTCACGAATGCTAAGAAGCTTATCTAAATACACAAAAAGGTTAATCCAAATTCAATAAGTTTTTTATACTAATAGTAAGGTACTACACTAGACCAGCAGTAGAACATTCTAACTTGTCGGAAATAATTTGACTCCCTTAATGTGAAATGTAAGGATATGTAAAAATGTAATTTACATTTTATATTTGCTCCATTGACATCCAGTTTCTAATCCCTAATTTGAATTTGAAAGGATTTGAAAGAAACATGAATCTTAATTCAAAGTTTCGAAATTTCTAAAGCTAATCTTACACGTTTATAGGGGCTTAGAAATGATTTTTTTAGCCTAAAAAAGCTCCAATTATTTTCTGCTTTTTGACATATAAAGGTACTGGCAATAATTTTTTATGATCCAAATTAGAGAAATATCTAGATATATGTCAAATGACAAATCTCAGACCAAATCAGTTACAATTGTCAAGTCGTCTAAAGGTCGTATCCATTTATTTATTATAACCTCAATTCCACGTAGACCAAACTGAAGGCTTTACGTGTCATAAATTTTTAGATATTTCTAAAAAAGGTAAACTAAAGATAATGGAATAAAAAAATCTTATTTGATATCACCATCTAAACCAATAATATCAGTACTGGTGATGATATTACTGCGTATCTAAAAGTACTTACTTTACTGCTATTTGCGAGCAATCTCTGAAATATATTTTTTTGAAAGCTAGAAATCCATTTTATCCATTAAAGACCTTGTCCCTTGTCGATGCAATCGATGATTCTTTTTCCAAAAGATGTTTTCAGAATAATAAAAACTTTTTTTCAAAATATTTCTTCCACCTTCCTATAAGATAGACAACCTCTTAAGTTTTTCAGAATTTTTAAGGATAAGTACTTATCGCATACGAGTGTACCAATAGCAAATCAAATTCGCATTCGAATAAGCTTTTCATGTACTACTCGTACCTACATTAGTAAGTACCTACAATTTTTTATTTTGAAAAATACTAGTATAAAAATAAATTTTCAAGTGATCGGCAAAAAATAAACCCTTCCAATATTTCACTAGTTTTGAGTATGAAGGCATATAAAAAATATAAAAACGACAATTTTTCACGATATTTTTCCAAAGGATAATCTCGAGTAGCATGATGGAATACAAGAAATATTGTAACTTTTGACTTTTTTCCATATTTATTTCTAAAATAAGTATAATTTTGCTTTAGGGGAAAAATCTGAGAATATTACTTTTACATTATTTCGAATTGGAAAAATAATATTTTGTTTATTTCAAATAAATATCTCATATATTATATTTATGATACTATTTATTAATATTTCAAAGAATTCAATCTAAAAATATGATAAGTTAGATGCATACCTACTTATTACTGGTTACTCATATATATTATGCCTTGAGGTTAGTGAGAGATCAGACTTTTAGTAGATTTGATATTTCCTATTATTTTAATATTAAATATACTCGTATAACTAGGTTCTAGGTATATAAATGAACTATATATCCAAAGCTCTCGTTAGTTATTCATGATAATGGTAATATTCATGTTAGTAAAATCGATTTTAAATCAAAAACTTTTATATTTTATAAACATAAAATAGGTATGATAAAAAGTGAATCCTACTTATTAATCATAAGATTAGTTATTTATAATTTAAAAATAGTATTATATTAGTAAATATGTATGCAGATACTACTTATTCATGTTACATATGGTAATTTGAATTGGACAAAAATTAAAATATTCGTAAGCTCAAGTAACAAATACAAGTATCCTTTCCTGACTTGTAATACGGCAAAATAATTGTAGTGTAGGTACAGATAGTTATCAATAATACTAATATTTTGTCATGTTAATCTCATTAAATGGATTAAAATGAGGTTTATTATGTCATTAGTAAATTGAGATTTGAAGTTCGAAACACATAAAAACAAACGACACGAAATTTTATTTGACAATCTGTCCAGCACTTTGAGAATAAGAATAAGCACTCGAAATCCATAAAATATTTCAAAAAATACTCAAAATCTGCTTGTTAGCAGTTAAAGTAGGTTAAATATTCCTCAGGGTACTACAAAGAGTACTACAAAGAGTATGGAAATTTGCCATCTTCATTAAAATAATTGGCAAAAATTAAATCAGATTTTAAATTACAAAAAATCCTACATAATTTTATCCAACTTCATATCAAATATCTCTGCATGCCCTAAAAATCACAGATTTTTTCCTTTTTTTAAACTAAAATTTAGAACAATCAATCTTGTTTACTTTCACTTCAAATATACTATGAAGTATTTGGACTATTTTGTACTATAAGGATTAGTGTAACTTAATGTAAAGGTAGTATCTGTATTTTAAACTCGATCAATCAATGTCTTATCCACATCTTCTATCCAAACCAAACTAAAATTATTTCAAAATGATCAATTTTAAAATATGTTTTTGGCGATTTTAAAAATACATCTGAAATTAATTAACTCTTTTTCTTATCAACAAAAATATTTGGATTCATATTCATACCTTATTTTCTTAATATAATTTATATGTTATAAATATCTAGGCAGTATATTTTTCTTGTTTATTTTTATAAATAAAGTAGGCAATTAAATAAATAAAAGTTTAGTTGTTTCGTGGAAAGTTTGTTTTTTGGCTTCCGGTTTGTTTCCAAAATGAAGCTAATCAAATAACTAAATATTTTTCTAAGGTAGGAAGATTGTTAGTTTACTATTTCGGATATAAATTCAACATTCAATTTAATGGAGAAAGTACAATGGAGAAAGCAACATGTGTTTACTTTGTATTGAAGCATCCGATGGTACCTACAATAATAGGGTAGAATATTATATGTATATGTTCTTAAGTAAATTAATAAGAAAAATAATTTCCGTTCAAATTCAAATTCAAATCCATATATTTTGTACGTAGTTATTTAGGCATAAAAGAACCGAGTTTGGTTCAAAGAAAGCATAAATAATTCGAATTCAGAGAAATTCATTCTTTAGGGTACTACTCTTTGTAGGTAATACATATATAAATAAAGTAAATGATCAATTTGGAAAATTAGCTTTTGTGGGTGTTCTAACAATACAATGTAAACAGAAAGTACAAGACTATTGTATCTAGATATTAGGTACTCTAAATTCTTCTTATGATAATGATATCAGGGTTGTTGGATTTTTGAAGAATTTGCTATTTTCGGGTTATACGAGTATTCAGAATTACTTCAAAATCAAAAGCAATCTACATTTTATTATCAAAAATAGGCTCACTTTTATTAGAAAATATTAATAATTTAAAATTCAGAAATAAAATAATATCAGAAAATAAAATATCAGATATACCTATTAGCTAATAATCAGTGATTTAAACCTTGGTACATATTTAATAATCATAAGTCTGATCCTGTTTGTTGGAGAATTTAAAAAATGTATTTTATCAGTTTAATTGAATATATATTTTCTTAGAAAATCATTGACTTATTGTTATTTTATATCAAACTTGAAGAATAAAAGTTGCTCATGACCACGATATCCTGGATACTAACTTCAATTATACTAGTCCTACAATTATAACCATTCACTCAAGAAAATTAATACTTTTTCGGGCTAGGTAATAGTCAATATCAAGTATCAAGTAAAACGATCTGGATTTTATATTGAAAAAGTTTAGTTTCAGCTGATACTTTATTATCAAATACTCGAGGTATGTATTTAACCTTTGTTCTACTCCATAAATTCAAAATATCGATCTACAAAACCTTTTTGAGAAAAGTTTGAGAATAGATTGCTACTTATCTTAAAAAGGACAATTCTCCTAAACTTAAATCTCTTTTTTTTCTTTAAGTAAGTACCTAGTTCCTATCTTTCTGACCATCAAGCTTTAAAAAATCTATTGTCTTACTTATCCCAATCCCAGGACTAAATAAAATGTCAATGAAAAACTACCATACCATAATAGAATCTATAGAATAAAAACGGAATTTTGGGTCTAAAAATGGAAGCACGTTTAAACGTGCTCACATTTATTTTTTAGAGAAACGGGTTTGTCTAAAAGAAATATATCATTATTTCATGATCTCGAGGAAAAAAAAAATTTTACAAAAAAATGAAATATCAACTTTATGATTTCCCTTAAGCCATTTTTCTATCTTGCATTGTCTGGATTTCATAATATGTAATCGTATTTCGATAATTTGATTTGATATGGGACTTTTTTCAAGTCCTCTTCTAAATCCTTGAACGAGATTTAATCAAATTTTATGCCTGATTTGAATTTTAATTATTTTTTAAATCCAATTTATCATAGTTAAATGTTCCATCTTATCTCTTTTCACTAGGTAGTATATTTTAATGAGCATTATATCCTTTTACTTTTTTTAGTATAATTGCCTATTAAATTTTAATTACGACTATAACCTTTTAATAAAGGAAAGTGCCTTATTTTATTTACCTATGCTAAAAAGGTGGGAACTTACGTTTGAAAAGACTATTTTTATATTTATTATCTGACATTAGCTTTAATTATAAAAGGCGTTTTGAATTTGAAATCTTATCTAAAAATAAACATCCATCTGTCTACATAGGGCCGATGATAAACTCGATTTTACTACAAAATATGATCAAGTTTGAGAAAAGGGCTTTTTTGTATTTACTAAGACTGAATTTAAATTTGAATTAAAAAAATTAAAGATTGTTTTGGTATATAAATAATTTGGTATGCATAGCTATGCTATGATATCTATGTTATAAGCTCTATTTTATTTCATGATGAGTTTAAATATTCTTATTAAATAATAGTAAAGCCTTTTTTCGAGAATCCGACAGGCGTTTTAAGCATTCCTTGAAAAAAAATATCATGGCTTGGAATATTGGGTAGACTTAGATTGTAGAATTATGGATTATTTAGTTCCTATTATGTTTGAAATGTTGCACAATTTTGATCTTTTGCAACTCTTATAAAAATAGAAATAAAAAGATGAGCTCAAAATAGATTCTACCTGTGTATTTTTATATTTGAATTCTATTTTTAAAATTTCTAGCTGAAAGCTCAATCTAGACATTCAAAATACAAGAATTATTTTTTACAAATGCATGTTTAACACCTATTTCTTTGATATCAGGCTTTATTCCGATTAAGTTTAAGTTAAATCATGTTCAAATATTAGAAATAAAATAACTTTTTTATAATACCCATAACATAATATAATTAAGATCTCGAATCTTACTGTCAAAAAAAAGTCACAAGGTCGCAACACGACTGCTCATTTTATCAAATACTTACATATTATGTAGTTGTAGAATACCTATAACTATATCAAAATCTTCTCTCTAGATACTACCTAGATAGGTAAATATAACTTAACTTTTCTTTACTTTACTTTACTTTCTCATCCATTAATTAGAACCTAAATAAGTAAAAATTAGAAATATTGCTCTCACGAAACGAGCCTATCCTACCTACTTTACTTTTTTTTCAAACTTCCTAATTATTTATGACGCTCGCTACCAACTTTTTTACTTCCCCTCACATTTCACATCAATCTGGCTGCTCTAAAAAGCAAAAAAAGTAAACTTGAAATTTTCTTTTAATACCTACCTTTTATTTTTATTGGAAATTTCTTATCTTTAACTAACTATAGTTCATAGTATCTACTTACTCATATAAATTTATTTTTCATTTTGTAAGCTACGGATATTGATATTAACTTACTACAGACTACAGATACTAGCTAAGTGGCCAAGCTACAAACATTTGACACCGACAACCGATATTAATATTCATATAAATGGAAATGCACTAATATCGGTATAACAAACAGGTAATATGTAGGTAATCTACCTGGGCTAAAAACAATTTTATTGGCCATTTTTTGTATTGGAACTTTTATTGTATCACTCATATACGAGTACACTAATGGAGACTGGAATCTGAGAGAAAGAAAAAATGAGAGAGAAATAGATCTAACTTTTTTTGCTCGATATTATTATAAAGGGATGTACTATTAAGTACAATAAAAATGCTATCTGGAAACATTATACTTTTAGTAGTTGTACTACCAAACTAAAATATAACTTTACACACGTCATTTGCTGAAAGTTATCTTTCCAGAGTAATTTACTTTAATACCTATTACCTTTAGGGAGTTATTAAGCTTATAGTATTTTGAAGTAATTTTTAACAAAGTTAATACCTATATTGTCTTATTAACTTGTTAGTAGAGTACCCTACTAGTACTTTCAAGCACCCTACTTTTTTGTAAGATACTCATACCTATAGTCTTATAGAATCTATTAACTGTATAAGCAATAATTAGTAATCTAAATGAAATGACCTTAATGATAGATATACCCTACTGATTAACAAAACCCGTTCAACTGGGTTCGTGACTTATATAATAAAATGATGTATTTTGTGCATAAATGTGCATATTTATCTAAATGTAGGTTAGATATTTTTATTTTTAAAATTTGCATAAATTATTATTTTGATATATTTGAAAATTTAATAAATTTTAAAATTTTAGTGCAAGATAATTTATAGGTTTTAAAACATTTTTTAGATTAACCTGATGGATTTTAATGTATTATTTAACTTAAATTATAAGAGTATCACTACCCTACCTAATTATATATGTAGATTGATAAACATATCTATCATACTACTCGTACTTTTTTGTAGATGTAAATAATTTCCTTAATTATTTACATCAATATTTCTAAATTATTTTTTGTAATTTGAAATTAATAATTTGAATATAAAAAATGAAGGCTTGATTGATTGCTTTTAAAAATTGAACTAACTAAATTTGTAAAGAATATGAAGCATAAAATTTGATTAATTTTAAAATTTTCATCTTTCTAATATTGATTGCAAGGAAAAAAAATTAATATTCAAAATTAAAAGACTTTCCCTGCCTTGTAATAATTTAATATTTTTCCACCATTTTATCTTATACATAGTACCATATAGCCTTGTAACATGTTTAGATCCTATTTATAGTATAGGTATGTAATTATGATAAATTGAGAAAAATATTGAATGAAATTTCAAAGGCTATAAAGCATAAAAGTCAAGGTCGAGTAAACAAAATATCATGAAAATATCCTAAAAATATTTTATTACTTTTTCCTGCCAATATACGAGTTGAGTATCTATAAGCGTATATTTTCTGATACTAAATACATGCATACATAGATACATACATACATACATACATACATAGATTAGCTCTTAAATATATCGGTACATAGGTAACTTCATATATGTATTAAAATTATTTTATGAAACTTGTGAATTCCTCATGTCCTCGTGTCAAATTAATGAGGCATGGATATAATTAAATTTCATGAAATTTACGATAATTCAGGACTTTTAAAAAAGTGTTTGCATGTTTTTAAATATTTTTTGAGCACCGATTGATTTCCTATCAAAAAGGTGTCAAGTCCTGAACAAATACTGTTTTTTGTAAAATGTTATGCACTTGAACAATTCTACGTATTTTGTAGTATTTTGTAAGTACTTTGTATTTGTTGTGCCATACTATTTACATAAATATTTTTCATATACTCGTATATAAAAAACAACGAAATTTTGTCTCTGCTTCTAAAACTAAAATTATAAGTCAAATATTTTTAGATTTAACATTTACCACACAATTTATAAAAAGGTAGGACAGAACTTTTTGTTGGGAAACTGCTTAAGCTTCAAAATGTTTTTAGTAAAGATTCTCAAAATTTAATTTTAATTTTAATTCCAATTAAAATTCTCAATTTTCCTAAAGATTTTTTTATAGACTTTTGTTAATCACAAAATTAGATCCTAAAAGTCTAAATCTCTTGAAAACATATTAACACGAGTAGGTTTAGCTTCTAGACCTACTTGAAGCTATAAATTTAAGAAATTTTATATATTTTGTAAAATATTACCTTTTTTTCAAAAACCCTGTGTATATTTTGGTATTTCTGTTTAAGTAGACTAAGCACGGTTAATATACGAGTAGATATTAATGTTTACATAGTTGGGGTAGTACTTAAAAAATATCTCCAATGTTTCAATTTAATTGAAAGCCTCTTTAGATTCCCAAGTTTGTTTACTTTATACTCTTTCCAGTTGTAATTTTAGTACCTTACTTATATACACAATTATCAGTACATTACTTACCTACTTACTTTTCTAACTAGGTATTCGTATCAGTATATTGTATGTATCATTATCATTATGGAGTTTTATTAAGAGCTAAAAACCAATCATCTACTATCAGTAAAATCTAATAATATAAATATAAACATTATAAACCTTACAAATATTTACTAGTCCTCTAATAGTCCTTAGTACCTACATAATGAAATTATATTACTACTATGCTATGCAACCTTTGATTTCAAAGATGAAACAAAAAATTACATTTTCCCGACTCATCTCAGAAAAAAATGTGTTTTTAAGGGAAATATGCAAATATATCTATCTGGGAAATATTGAATTTTTGGCAAAATAGGCTTTTTTCGGCCTTTTTTTTACTGCTAAACTTTTACTTTTATTTTTTATGTAGATATTGCATAAAATGTATTTTATAGAGCCTATAAGACATAACAGTAGAATTCTATTAGGGAACCTTCTTAAAGGTTTTCTTATACTAAAATAGTAGGTATTACTGACCTAAAAACATAATTTCACTCTCCTGTGCTGTGTAGAACTGTGGGGACAAATATGAATTATTTATCACAATTTTAGTCGACGAAAAAGGCGAAAAACTCATAAAAATGACTACTAAGAATTGCAATAAATATAAACAACTTATAGTATTTAAGAAAGAAATACTAAGTAGGTAGTAGTTACAAGTGTAGAATATATATTCAAATATTTAAATATTTATGAAATACTTCGATTAAATTGCGATCTTGTTCTTGAAAACTTTTAATATTACCTACAAAGTAGTATTATGTAGAGTACTGCAACTTGTAGTACCTTCAACTATTTCTATAACATATGGCAATAATTGCTTGGTAAAAACATGTGTAATTCGACAGTTTAAAATTAGTTTCAAACTTATGACGAAGAAACAAGATTGATATTCAATCATATGTATGTTACTTACATGTATTTTTCCTAAATTTATAACTTAAAGGTATGCACCAATATTAAATATCGTACTAGTATATACAAGTTTTACATTATGTAATACCTACTATTTATTAATATTATGTATTATGATTATGTAATGGAAATGATTAATAAATATCTATATACCTATAAGTAGCTGTAGTAGTACTTGTTGAATAGAATTTTGAGTTTTATGAGATCATATCTGGTGAATAACTCAGCTAATAATTTCCTTTAGAGTTTCTAATTCCAATTAACAATTTATATACAATTTCAAATTTGATTCGATTCAATTCAATTTAATACTGAGTAATCTATCTAACTACTAATAATAGTTACTTACGCTTGTACTAATACTAATATAGTAAATGTAAAGGTAAAGGTAAAAGTAAATATAATTTTATACAGCCTTCAATATTTTGGCTGAAACTAGTTCAAACACCCTACTCATAAGTACATACTTATGCTGTTCAACTTATATTAGATTAGAATTTAATTGAAAGTCTCGAAAATAAATTTTATTGCATCAAGTTGAACATTAATTCAAATTAAGTGTAATTATAATGAAGATAAATGCCTAATTAATTCAATTAAATTGATGAAAATGTGTGTAAATTCAGCTGAAACTGCATTCTGCTAGTTGAAAAATGATTGTTACACTTTTTACTCATTTTTTCTGGATCAAACACATGCCTAACAAAACCCAGATAATAAATTATAAATGCATAGACAATATTTTTTACCTATAGGTAATGTACGTGAAATTTTGAGGGTTTGGAATTTTCGAGTTTAAAATCGAGAATCTTTGAGAATTTCGGTATTTGGTTCACCTACTAAAGGACTTGTATAATAAATCAATTTGTTTAGAAAGAAAGCATGCATTTGTGCTGAAAGGACTTATCTTATAGTTTATAGTTTATAGTACCCTACATATTATAATACTACTGTGTATAAATAATATAGGTAGATAAAATACTTTTGTTTTGTTCTTTTTTTCAAAATCTGGCAAAGAAAATGAAATTTATTTACAAACTCTTGGTATATTACGGACCCACTGTAAATACCTCTAACACTATATATCTGTATAGGCTCTCAAATTAGTGTGTTTTTATATTTTTAAATGAACTGCAATTATTTTCAAGTATGTACTACTACTAGATGGGAGTATATGAGGAATTAGGTCTTGAAAGATTTATTACAAAACCTTCCTCATTCAAATAATTCGAATTTTTATTCTTTATAACCTGAATTTCCTTTTACCTTTTACTTACTTTGATCTAAAAACCAAAAAATATGAAAGATTTTACTTATTAAACTTTTCTAGAGCTTGAATTTTGGCAGACTAACAAAATTTATCAATTATATAACTCAGAATTGAATTTGAATGCGACTTATGAATTGGGTGATTTATAATTTCAAGTCGAATGTCGAACCCAAGTGCCTACATACTGATACTTGGATTTTATTAATGTCTGGTTTCTTTGAGGTAGGTAAAGGCTAAAGTAGGTATGACATTTATTAATATCAGTATTTCCAATCAATATTTATCACGGATATTAGAATTTCAGGGTTGTCAAAATCTATAAAGTTTGAGTTTATGCCTTTGCACTATGTTACCCAGTCATTTTGTATCTCAAAATAGATTTAGAAAATCTATTTAATTTCAAATTGGTGTTTTAGAAAACATTTTTAATTATAATTTAAAAAAATCTGATATTTTGATTATTTCAAAATTGTTCAAACTCAAAAATCGATGATTAAATAAAAACCCTGTATAAGTAGAACAAGAATATTATGATTTATTTTAATCCTTACCGTAATGCGTTGGGCAGGACGTTGGCTAAAGTATGTCTTCTACTTCGAGAAAATCTTGTATGATATTTTTGTAGGTCTACAAGACTTCCCTTTTCACCCTGCATTTTATAGTTTTTCAAATTTTATTCACAAAAAAAAGCCCCAAAATTTCTATTTATTGTCTGTAATGCTGATATATGATAATTCACTGCAATTTTACGATCTTGCCAGGTCAGAAACAGAAATTTTTAAATCGATTTAAAACAATATTACCAATCAATGAACAAATTTTTTCAAGCTTTGGTTAACCCTATAGAATTTAGAGGATTAATTTTACGACTGATTAAATGTAATCCTTTTTGCAAAAAGGTTAAGTAAACTTTTCAAGTCTAACGTCTAAACTTTAACAAGTTTGAATAATTATTTCAATTAACTGAACAGATTTGAGGATTTCGATTACAATAATAAAGACATGTGCTCATTTCACTTAACTTTGACGCAAATCATAAACGTATTTAAATCCTAAAAGAGATTAAATTATAACTGGAAAATTTTGTCTAAATTGAAAACACAAGATTGATATGTATGGTAGTTCAAGTACAAGTTGTACATATACATAGCTAATAATCTCAAAAGTGCCTATTAGTTAATATATTAATGAATATTCAAACAAATTTTAAGCATTTTGCATAAACCTTGTAGACAAATATTTTTGTCGGCATAACTTTTTGTTTTCGACCAAACCCTTGTACAACAACGACATAGTAATAATAATTATGTTTTATTATTATATCTTGTTTTTCTACACAAAAAAAATCACTTTGATATTCAAATTTTTGCTAATTTTTTATCCAATTTACGAGTCTGAAAAAACTTCTTTTTATCACTGTTTGTACAAGAATTTAACTTTTTTTTTGTAGGTTTTAAATGGATGGATAGATTTTGTGTCTCTCGTGTAATCCCTTTAGTTTTCAAATGAATATAAATTCGAAAAATCCAGTCAGAATGATTCAAATGATTTAAAACCTATCCAGTTTCAACATCTATTTAGGGATTAGTATTTAGTCGACAGAAAACAAGGACAATATTGTATGCCTAAGTATATTTATATTTACTTTTTTTGCACACATTGATGTACATGTTTTTCACCAGAGACTTGACACATCAGATGTACAACCTGATATATAGCTTTATACTGCTACAACATACTGCGTGTTTTCCGAGTTCGAAAAAAATGTAAATTGGATTTAGATTCAGATTCAGACTCTTTTTATCTTTCTACTTCTTCAATGAACTTTACTTTAAAAATTCTTTGAAACAATTGAAATTTGTACACGTTTTCGAAACTAAAATAGTGTTAGTAAGTATAGTACTAAGGATATGAAATTTTGTAATTTAAAGGAGATTACAGTTCTGCTCATTTGAACGAGTTCAGAGTTGGACTAGAGTCGAGAAACTTGAAAACCAAAACTTTGATTCCCGGGTAAGATTCGGGCAGCGTTCAAATGTGCGGGAGTCGAGTGCCAACACCAACCACTATTACTTTTATCTATACCCGTATTTTTTTCGAAAAAAAAAATACCCATTTAATTCCAGAGCTACTCGTAGTAGTAGGTACGAGAAATTTATGATAGATAAAATCGTGAGTAAGGTATATGAGATTTAAATAGAATTCAGAATCAAAGTCAGTGCAATTTAATTCAAAATGTAAGGAAGGAATACACGCATGTAGAATTACTAACATAACAGGCCTATCTCCTTTTTTTCAAAGAAATAAAATTTATTCAGTATTTGTAATGCAAAATGCAGCCAATTTTAGCATTTGTACTTTCTAGTAAAAAAAAAATCAAGCTTTTGTCCACGATTGTTTGTTTGGGTTGAATTTCCATTTTGCCGATTCAATCGAATAAATTTGAATTTGTAAATGGAAAATAGGTTTGAGACTCAAAGATATACTTAAATACATGTCTACCTAAATATATACGAGTACAAATGCAATATACTAAATACAAGAGTGCTTATATAACATAAACATAAAACAAATTTTAATTTTGTTGATGAAAACGGAAATTGAAAACAAAATAAAATATATGACTATGTACATACTAAACTTATCTAGGTAGTAGTATCTAGGTATTTGGGTTAAAATTTAAAATGATAAAAAGAGATTTGAAAAATTAGATCAAGTTTTTACAAGCATAGAGAGGGAGATTAATATGGATATTTGCCAGTTAAAATTGAAAACCATAATAGATTTCACAGGTGTGTTTGTATTTACCTTGTCTGACATTCTCTACTAAATTGGAATTTGAATTTATTTAATGAATTCATACTTGGATATAAAATACCATGCCCTGGCGCTAAAAAAACAAAAATCTACAAAAATTTGAAATCCAGTTAAAGCATGAGATCTTAAATCTAAAAAATCCATTATACTCGTACTGTATCTAGAACTAGAACTATTTCACTATCTTATCTTATGAGATGAGTATCCTAAAGGAAATATTTTCACTTCCAACAAAATTTTAATCTAAATCTAAAACTTTGACTGGGTATGCAAAATTTAATAGTATGTAAATAAGTAAGACATCTTATTATGCAAATATCGTATTAAATTAAATTTGCCTATTTTTTTAAACCTTTTTTTATTGATCGATAAGAAAAAATGCATACCTAAATAAATTTTATATCTACTTATATTTTAGTGTGATTGAATAAATTTCAAAATAATAAAATTCTCAAAAAAAAGAACCAAAATTATTGCATACATACATGCATGTTTACCTATACAGATATGTATTTTTATTCACACTCACATTTAATGAAGTAAAATATGTAGGGTGCAATATATTTTTTTAAGAATTTCCATTTTTGTGCTTTTAACTATTCACATGAGATTTTGAACTTTTGGATTTAACAGTATAAAAGACTTGAAGTATGTATATATATTATAATTATAATATTATCAGGGGATACGATACAAAGTTTTTTTGTCTAATACCTACCTAATATAAAGCGATGTGCTTTGCTAAATAGGCAACTGTTCCTTACAGACCATAAGAATTACTCGAATAACTTTTTTCTTGAATCAAATAAATAAATGAAATTGTAACTTTTTTAGGGGGAAAATATATGAGCAGTATTAATTGTTCGGTTCTTGTGATTAAACTAGAAAATCAATACTAATAATATCATTCCTGACCTTAGTTTACAAACTTCTTTCATGGTCTCAAGTTTCAAATGCTCATATATTTATAATAGGGTTTATAACTAGTGATTTTCTGGGACCATTGACAAAAATTGGTACTTAGCATATGTTCTGTTAAAAATAAGGCCACAACAGAACCGCACAAAATAATAATAGAGAGAAAGTTTTGTAAGCCCTTCTTATTACAACGACAACGAGTACCAATATTAGTACCCACACAAGTAAAGGAATTCATTCAACAATAAATTTGTTTCTATTATTATTCTATTATCATCTCTTTGAATTAAATTTTAATGATAAACCATACAAAAAATGAAATAACTAAAGATTTTGAATTTAAAGTCAAATTTTGAAAAATGAATATTATGATGAATATTCCTTTTTAGTAGATACATATGTTATTATTGTAGATGTACAGAGTAGTACATTTTTCTTTTGGGATATATTTTCGGTATTTCCTTTCCTACTATGTATTGTCTACTGGGGTTGATAAAAAACGGAAAAGTAAATAAGTTTTATGTGAAGGTATTTTTATTTTCCCTATTGCCTCCTTTACTTATTAGCTTATTATGACCATCTTTATATAAGAAGGGGAAGGGTATATAGTATATACTGACTGATATGATAATACCCATTGGGAAAGTTTTACTTTTTCGTGTTTCAATTTATGTACCAAATGGAATATAGACTAGTACTTATAGTGGTAATAAACTATATAACTAGCTATAGTGAAAGCAATTGTAATAAATATAAATACAATGGTCATAGTCATTGTTAAACTGGGTCATGTCATGACAAAATACTGTGAAATACTCAGAGTCGTTAAACATAGACATACTACTAGGTATAATGTGTATGTACTTAAGTTATATAGACTATGGAAATAAGACAAATGCAATCAAAGATAAAACAAAATGTCCAGATTTTGAATTTAAATTGTTTTATGCGTACATTACCTATAAAATTTTTTTTCAGTATACAGACATACTCGTTTTTAAATGTTAAACTAATTTAATACTGATCTATAAATATACTAGATATATTATGTGATTATTGATTATGTTTATCAGTGTAGTAGTTTGTAGGGTAGTGTAGTGACTTTTTCTTTAACATCAATACATTACTCATATTTAATAAAATGGCAGATAAAAAAATTACAAAAGCAATTTGTCATTTTCTTTAGATTTTATTTTATTTGAAAAGATTTGAAGATTAAATTGTATTATAAAATATTTACAAATATCAATTTAAATATTCATTATTCATAGACTAAACTCGTATTCGAATTTTCATTTTCATTTTCATTTTAGGAGATTTAAATATTGAAAACTTATCTGATTTATGTCAATGTTTTTAGCTAGATAAATATATATGAACATACCAACATGCTTAAGCATAGATTAGGGTACCATTTCCATTACCTACTTTATATGCTAAACTTAAGTAGGTACAATTCTGTGCCTATATCTACGAGTGTATTTTTTTTTGACATTTTCCATATTCTAGGAAAAGAAATTTGTTAAAAGATGTTTTATATTTCAAAAGTTTCTTGTCAACTTGTCTAACTGTCCTGAAATTTGATGATTTTCAGATAATTCTTTGTATCTTTTCGGTATTCTCAAATACTTTTAGATATGTATGTAGTCTGCTTTAAGTAGTCAGTTTTTATTTTCAAATCTTTGCTAAGAATACTAAAAGAGTACCTACCTAGACATGGTAGTATATATACTTTACTTATATTAGATATGGTTATACCAGTAGTCTAGTCAGTACATATCTAATATCTCTTGAAAAAGGGAAAACGATTAGGATCAAAATTTAATTTAAAATTACTTTTTTTTCTTATAAATAGACTTTTATAATTTTACTTGAAGGATTTTTTAAAAACGGTAAGAGCTGAAAAAACTACAAAATTAAAATCTAACTAAAAGTATCCAAGAAATTTATTCAAGGGGAGTAATTATCTTAGTAGGTAATAGGCAATAGGTAAGTATACACAAAAATGCAATAGACACAATAAATCTACGGGTTGTATAGTATAGTATAGTATAGTATGTAGTATGCATATTATGATTAAGTAACAGTTGTTTGTAAGCAAAAATTTAAAGCCTGTGAATTTCAACTTCAATAGAAATAGAACAATTTTTAATCTGCTTTTAAACAAATTTTCTTCATAATATGAATAATTCAAATCGCCAATTAAATATTTGAACCATTTTTCAAGTTTTTTTGAATTTTTGATAGGATAGATAGAAAATTGTGGAAATCTTACGTGGTTTACAAGTATGGAAAATTAAGTATTTTACTTATTTGTTTATGTGTATCCATTCAGTACAAGATACTATACACTACAATTTATCGAAATTCAAGAATATTTTCTTTCTGGATTGCACTTGCGTCATCTTTGGACTCGAATTACAAATTTTAAGTCTGACAAATCTCCTGAATACTCTGAATTTTATCAATTCAATGTGAGAGTTCAGTTTAAATGACTACGAATATCTTGTAAATGCATTGGCCTACAGATTTTTTGTAAAAAACCGAATTTCTAAAGTTAGATGCCACTTGGTAGAAAATTATCGATTAGCCGGTTTTCTCTTTAAAGTCACGCATACATACATAGCTCCTACTTGTATTTTTCAATTTCCAATAAGCATATCAGAGCTTGAAGCTTATGGCATGGAAAGAGATAAAGTTAAAGAGAAAAAACCCTAAAAAGCTCTCATAGATATTTGATTTTCAATTCTTTATTTTACTACTAGTAGGGTACTTTTCTTAAGTACGGTAGATAGAAAGTACCAACTGGTACTTCTTTTGTTCAAAAGAGCAGGAAATGAAAGTCACAGAATGGGAAAAATTCTTTATTTTGTAGTCGATAGGTTTAATTTCTCATTTTGGAATCGATTTCAAATCATTCAAAATACCTTTTTCTACATATGATACATATGTAATACTACTAACTTTTATGTTGAAGGTTACCAAATTACTAGACATTATATGTATGTAATATAAAGATGAGTATTTGTGACTGGACATCATCAATAGGTATCGAGTTTCAAATGATGGATATTGTCAGGGAAAAGGAAATTGTAAATTGCTGACTCAGATTTGCTACCAATCTTAAAACCTTATGTCTTATACTAATCATAAGTAGGAGTAGATATAGTTTGACATTCACGATGATTAGAATTCAGAAGGCCTTTCTTTTTACCTCATTTTATATTATTTATATTTTATGCTCTGGGATTTAAGTTTTACGAGTCCTAATCCCTTTTGTGGTTTTACTTCTATTCTAGATATTAAAGTTCCCTTATGTTTAACACTGACAGATCTAGGAAATGCTAAAATCTTACTTTACAATAGTTTAGATGAGTCGATGAGGATAGGGAAAGACTTACTTTTTGTTTATGATTGGAAAATCATTTGCTTAAAAGTAATATTAAAAATTCTTTTAAATATATTTCTCTAGAGTCTGAAATTAATTAATATAAAAAGATATTTCAAATCACTGTGAAAGTAATTTACACTTTACACGCATTTTTAATTAAACTTCTAAAACTCTGCGTCAAGCAATGTTCAATGTCAATGTTTTAAAATGACAGGATTATTTTACAAATATTATACTCATATTCTACTGATACATATATATACATACATACCTAACTTATTATTTTATTACATAATTTGAAATGGATTTTTTGAAGTTATAAAAATTCTCTAGTCTGATTTTTTGTAGTTTTTCAGGAATATTTGTTATAGTATACCCACCCTACTTATCGAAAATGCCTAAAGATAAAAATTGATTTTAAGTCAGAAATCTGGCAAATGTCGTATATGGTACTTACTAATGCAAATTCAAATCTGAAATCAAATTTAGTTTAGACAAAAATATCATAAAGCCATAGGCAGATTTCTTTAATTCGACAAAGGTTTCTACAAATCTAACCATAATTTTGCTATTTTTCAAAAGCATTATCCAATTTTATGACTTGAACAGAATAACGATACATACAGATATTACAAACTACTAACTACTAGTAGAGTCCCATATATTTACTCGTATACTTATGCTTAGTTTTTTCCAAAATGAAACACAAGGTTCAATATCGGCAAAAGAACTAGAACTTGTGTTAAAAGTATAGATTTTTTAACCAAACTTTTTACTCGAATTTTTTTCTGAATTATTTAAATAGAGCAAATGGGTGAAACTAACCTTCTAATTCTCCCAGGAACGGCGGGCCAAGATCTTCTAGACCTAAGGATCACGGCATTCTTCATCTCTTTAAGAGTATTCGTTCTTTCGAAAATCGGGGCTGAAGATCTTTTCCTTCCTCTCTTCCCCCCAGCAGCAGAGCCGGCCCACAAGTGACCACTGGAACTTTGGTCACAAGAAATTGTTCGCATATTTCCATAAGATTTTGCACTACTTCCCAGTAAAACCCTTTTGAGAAATGCAACATCCATTGAATTACAGGGGTGCTCACCTTGAACATCTTCATCCTCATCATCCATGGATTCTTCATAGTAATTTCCAGTAAATTCTTCACCATCTGGACAATCGATTTGCTCTCCACTAATTGCCTCATCAAGTGGATCATTAACAACTGGTCTACCAGAGCTACTATCTGGGATTTTCTCAGGAACTTGGTCCATTTTCTAGCAATTTTCAAGTTTGAATGTTCGAAAAGTTGACAATTGGGCCAGTAGGTTTATTGCTTATATCCGAGTGTAGAATGCAATTTACCTTATTTACTATATATGACCTTTGTCTATAGTTTCAGTTCCGAATGCTTTATATACAAATAGTTGAAGTTGTACCAGTACTATCCGTAGTATCTAATATTAGTAGAAGTGAACTTTTTTGATGGTGTTGATGCAATTTTATTTTTTTTATGTTATCTTAGGTTTGTTTTTTGGGGTGAATCGAAAGAGGAAATGTTCCAATAAGAGAAAAGAGCTTTATATTTTTTTCCTTGTGCCTTGTATGTAGGAAGGTACTTACTCTTATTATTGTGTAGTATTCTTCAGTACCTACATACAGTAGTAGGAAATATGTAGTAAGTCTTCAAATTACTTTACACAACTAAAAAAAAGTTTTTCACAAAAGATTTCTCGAAAGGCTTCGGTCATAAAAGCTTTTTTGAACTCATTTCCTTTGAAAGATATTTCCTTTTCTTTTACTCTTAACTTTCGGTGTTTTGAAGATTTTATACAATTTTGTTTTAAAAATGAAAATCGAATTCTCTTTTACCACTATTATAAATTACTTTTACTTTTAGCTTATCCAACTTAAAATTTTTAAAATACATACAAGTAATTATATTTTGAGTATTTGACTACGCTTAAAACAGTAAAATTTAATAACAAATCCGCAAATTAAAATTTAAAACCCTATAAAATGAACACTTAAATTAGAGTAGAGAATAACTTGAGATAATATTTTCAAATTAACAAATTCTAGTCAAGTACACTTGTGTAACAAATAGTAATTAGGATGTTCAAAATGGGTTAAAACTAGGGTACTAATAGATTATGAAATACATCCCACGTTTTAAATTGCTTAAAAGACTTTATGCTAAAAGATTATTATCGAATTAATTAGAGTCACTTTAAAACTTTTAAATAAAAGGATGTAAAAATCTATATATTTAGATAATATAAGATAAGGCTTGATTTTTGATTTAAAAACTCGAATATTTTATTCAATAAATCCTTTAAGTAGAAATGTCGATAACTTTAAAAAAGCCTTAAAATCTATTTCACAAGTGATTAGTGTCTTACCAGCTCACAAAAATCAGATTATATGAGGATATTAAGTATAATGTGTTAAAGTTATATTTAGTGTTAAGAAACGAAGATATAAACCAGATACCTACTAGCAGAATGTAAACAAAATGTCTTAAAAAATAGGTATTTTTCGCTTTCTTTAGATTTGCTAACTAGTAGCCAGTTAGCATATAGATACTTGTATATTGAAGTAGTATTTGTTGATACTTAATATTAATGAGAATAAAGTACCTATGTGTATTTGATTTGGACTACCTTACCTATGAGTACCTATATTACCAAAGATTGTAAAAAA
The DNA here is from genome assembly GCA_034699045.1 of Nanhermannia cf. coronata Gr-Ori-00579. Taxonomy (NCBI): domain Eukaryota; kingdom Metazoa; phylum Arthropoda; class Arachnida; order Sarcoptiformes; family Nanhermanniidae; genus Nanhermannia; species Nanhermannia cf. coronata Gr-Ori-00579. The sequence continues at coordinate 20,775 of JAQIXA010000931.1, forward strand.
ATTTAAGATATGAGGAAAGGTACTAACTACTAAGATTGTATAGTAAGTACTTATATTACTCCATAATAGTCAAGTCTCGTTTATTGATAGCTATGTAGCTTTCTATACTAATTTACTTTTCATTTTACAAATGGATATAAATGCAGATTGTGCTGGTTTTTTCCACCGTTTACATTCACAATATACAAAGTTTTCTTTGGATTTGATTAAGACAAATATGGAAGGTGAGAAATGCCTTTTACTCATGGATATTTATGGCAACTTAGTATTTAAAATATATTTATAAAATATGTAGGTATCCGTATAATAGTATACATATATTGGTAGAACCACATTGACTAGGTACTATAAAGAATATCAGCTGAGCTGAGCTGAGCTCAAATTCCCAGAATGCAATTTTTTTCAATTAGTTAGATGAAAATTGTACCCTACTATGTATATGTAGGTACAATATCTACAAAAATTACAAAAATATTATTGAACCTATTTATTATACCTACCTATAAAGTTGTAAACTAGTCATTAAAAAAAACTCAAATTACATACATTTCATACATTCAGACTTCCAGAGAATATATATGTACCCTGCTAACCTACAAAACATAGCCTATGGTACCCTACTGGTACCTATCTACGAACATAAATTAATATATTCTTCTACATACACATATTTAGTATCTAAAATTAACATGTTTAATAATTTTCCAAATAAAGTAACGTTTATTAAAGGAAATGTTTAAATACCATGCTAGACAACAATTAAAAATAATCCTACAATTTGTTTGTAAATGAACCAAAATAGCTATTTAATTACAAATTAAAGAAGTAAATATCTCACTACTACAGGTAGGGTATTTATTGCAGGATCCATTCAAACTTTCATTTTTTTCACTTTTTTAAAACTACGTATGTATAACTTTAGTTAAAGATTTTATTGCTAGTAAATTGATATGCGTTTATAAAAGAAAGCTTAAGTATGCGTTAACTACCTAGAAAAAATATAAAATGTACCTAAAACTTTAGATAAAATATATCGAAACTGGTGTGCAATTTTTTTTTGAAAAATAGCTACATTTAATAAAAAAAAATGACTAAAATTAAGATTATACCTAGCCAATTCAAAAATATATGCGCATTTAAAATTTCAAAATCCATTGTCAATTCTTACACATTTACTAATACGCCTATATGTAGGGTACTATGTATGACAATGTATGTAGATACCTAGGTATTTTTTCTACATAAGTACTACCTTAATGCTATACTATAAAACTATTATATTTGTATAATTAAAGCAAAAGGTTTTATGAAGTATAATTGAAACTTATTAATTGCCAAACTTTCATTGTGAAATCCCCCTTTTTACATTAAAAGATATTAAGCAAGGTTCGTATTTTGAAATTTATTAAAGTTTTCATACTCAATTTTCAAACTTTTTTAAAATTCTCTAAACTACACCCGCAAAAATTATAAGCATCAATATGTAATTTTAATAATAGGTAGGGTACTTACATACATATTACTTATTATTATTTAGTGTTAGTAATTTTAGTAGTTTTAGTAGTTTTAGTATTAATTATTTTTAGTAATAATTCAATGTTGCTTGGTATATCTCCATTTCATAGAATTGAATTTTCATGCAAAAATAATCGAATTTTTGATGAAAGATTTTTTAATTCGATTCTACACTCATTCCTTCTAAGTCAATAGTTTTTAAGATATTTCATTTCAATCTAATTGGATTCTATTATGCTTATAATTAGCATATATACTGCACAAACATACATATAACGTAAGTATGTATTAAAAATAAAAAAAGTAGTATTAGTATTGGTATCTAACTTTTTCATTTAAAAATCCTGAAGAATTCGAGCAAAAAATATATATAATCCGTGAATTTTAATCTACTTTTAGGATTTATCTTGAAAACAAGTGTACATTTAGTTGAATTGAATTGTCCAGGATTACTCCACTAGTACTAGTCACTAACTAGATCTAAGAGACAATTGCTTATTTAACTTTTCTAGTGTTTTTTCTCTCCACATGTAAGAGTTGTAATATTGGAAGTAATGAGAAATCCAGTTAGAGTTGGTAAATACAGTAGGTTGGTAGTACTTGAAGACAAAAACATATAAAAGTCCATTTACCAGAGATCCTTGTCTTCAGAGTAAATAAATAAATAGAATAGAATTGCAATCCAGACGATATATTTGTAAAGATAAGAATAGATATATTGCTTTTATTTAAGCTAGATTTGGAACATGATCCTGGCTCTTGAAATCTTTAAGGTTATAATGTTCATAGTACCTACTAGGACTATGTAATATCTAATAAATAAGTAAAATATCTTCTGTTCATGTAGTATTCTGTTGTTACATATTGTCCAATTGGCTTTAAAATGTTGTGTACCTACCACTAGGGTCAATTGGTCAGAAAGTATTGTCATTCTCATAAATTTTGAATTAAATTTCACACTATAAATTGATGTCTTATAATTAATAACTATAGCATAGGAACTAGTAGTGTAGTATAGTATAGTATAGTGATTTTAAAAACACATTTTTCAATATTTATTATAAAAAATGAAAATAACAAACTTAACTTTAGTTCCTGTCATGCCATATCAGTCAGACATTTCGGTTTATAAATTTTAAAAAAGTAAAATAAAAGATAGATACCCTACATAATGAAAATTTCATGAATTATTTGTTTGGGCTAATTGACTAACATATATTATGGCTTTATAAATTTTCCCAAAAGCTACCTTTTTTAAACCAAGCTATATTCTATAAAAATAGATAAAATAAATCTGGCTAATGGAGTAATCTATAGAAATATAAATATGTAATACATTACTATTGGTAATGAGTCGGACAAATGGTTTGAAAATTCAAGTGGTTAGTTCAACTAAAATGGCTAGGGTAGGGTACTAATATAATGAAAATGTACAAATCATTGTACTCTACTACATATCAGTACTAGGACTCTGTTAATCCAATAACCTATTGGTAATATGTATATATTATACTTACTATTTATTATAGGTAATTCAGGTAGGATACCCTACTTTATATCATTGTCTAAAGATAAGTACTTTATTTTGTTGAAAGTCAAATATGAAAGACTATTTATTTTATTTAGAGAAAATCCTGTGAAACTTAACTTGCTTAATACAGAATCAGAATTCAGAATACACCCTGATATTGATATTGACAATTTGGTTGGATAAATTTGTGGATAAAAGAGTATAAAATAACTAATCAAACAAACAACGGATGGGATCAATTAACCTTGTAAATACACTTGAAATTAGTATAAAATAAATTTTTCTATTTATCAATATTATATGTACCAAATCTTTTAAAAAGAGCAAATAAAATGTATTACCGATATGTACATATTATGCATACGTGTATGCTAAATAATTGAATTAAAAATTAGTCGGGGTTGAAATAAAAAAAATCAAAGTTGCTCTTGATAAAGTATACTGATAAACTATAGAGGTACAAGTTCTAGTTTTAGAATTCAATTTCAAAATCCAAAACTTTATGTAGAACTATAAATGTAGGCACAGCTTTCTCTAAGCCAAAAAGATTTTTTGACAATCTAATTTGTTACCTATGGTTTTCTTATGTAAGCACTTATACAGGATACAGACAATGGCTTATTTACGGATATATAATGTATATGTAGGGTATATATATTATGTAAATCTAGTTTTAAGTAAATAAGTTTGAGGAAATTCAATTTAAAATCTCCATAATGTATAGGTATAATTGAATTTCTGACTATTAGCTTAAAACAAATTGAGCTTTTAGTAAATTATATTTTAAACATATAGGATTTTGAAATATTGAAAACTAATAAATATTCTGTATCTTCAAAATGTCATTAAATAAGGTAGTATTTTTTGTACAAAACTCTCAATCCATACCTACCTACTACTCGATATTGTAAAATACTTATTGTAACCTATTTTAAGCATGATTTTTAGAGTCTGATATTTATATTTTATATCCTCTTTCTAGCAATTTGTCACAAGTACAAGATTGTATACTTTTATTTATTTATGAATTCAGACTACCTAAAATTACGCAAAAAAATGGTATGTATGTAAGTAAGATGATGATGAAAAGCTTTTTTGTCCCTGTCAAATGTCAGGTTTTGAAGGCCCTTAAGCTTTTACCTAAAATAAACTCGTCTTATATCTGTAGATACTATTATCAGTAGGGTACCTATAGTTAGAATTTTACACTAAATTCTAAATACATATTAGGCATGTTGAGAGTATATTTATATATGATTTACGATGCTGGACATATGAGTCAAAAGGATTCTTTTATAAAACATATCAAACTTAATAAGAAGTGAATAAAAAGTAAAAGTAAATTCAAGCTTTTTAGAGCATTTGATAGATACCCAATAGTCAATAAATAATTCAATAATGCTTACAACAAGAGTCTATAAAAATAAAAATGTTCAAGATTATACTTGTGATCTGAATTATAATTTATTAACAAGATTAAGTATGTACATATATAGAGAAAAAGTTCCAGTAAGTACACCTAAGCATACCTAATACCTACTGATAAAATATAAAAGCCATTTTTTCTATTATAGGTATAGCTTAGACAAAAAATTGCAGACATTTTTTTGAAAGTTGCAATTGCACTAATCGTAAATGGGCTGAATTTGAAATGATCTATTGGGTATATGCTTTAAAAAGTAAATATTAGATATACCTATATAGTATAATATATCTAGTTATACTAATAAGTAGGTATATTTCACCATTTAATTTCCTAATTGAGTCCATTAATTTTGCTTTTTATCGCTTTCCCGATATTTCAACAGAGCCTTGGTAGATGAAATATAATTTATAAAGATAAAACACGATTTTCCACAAAATATACCTATATGAAAATTCTTTTGAAAGATATTTATCTGATTTTAGTGTTTACTTAATTATGCATTAGTAGATAGAATTTTATTTTCAAAGAAATTTCAGTTTAGAACGATTTCATTTTAATTAGATAAGCATATAGGTAGGGTAGTTAAAAGTTCAAGTATATTCCTTCCTTTCATTGAATTAATTAATCGTATTACAAAATTTCAGCCTTAAACTGATCCGTAGTTCTAGATGTAGAAATGTTTATGCAAAAATTAAAATTTTGGACAAATAAATTTAAATTGGTCGGATTTAAGAAAACAAAATCCTTTATTGATTCTGTAAATCTCTTTAAAATATGCAAATTAAATAAAAGGCTTAAATTATAAAGCTGGGTTTGTGTTTCACAATTTAAACTGACACGATCTGTGTCCTTTGAAAATCGAATTTTGCACTTTGGAATTCGGGAATTGAACATTTGATTTTCATTAAATGGAAACTTTGAAGAAAATTAATTCAAACATTTTATATATTAGGTACATTGTATGTTGGTACTGATATATCAGTTATTAACAAGAATTTAAGAAATGATCAATATGCATTATATCTATGTAAGTATTAAGTTTGAATTACATAAAACATACATATTAGGTTTATGACAAAAAAATATAAAATTTGCTCTACTTTTCAGTATTCAAATCAAAAAAAAATCGAAAATGAATGAAAAGAAAGTTAGGTAGGTTGATTATATTGGTGCCTGTCATTTCACTTATTCGAATTATCGAGAATAATAGAAATTTTTATTATTCTGCTAGGTATGTCTTTGCATTTTGCATATACCTATCATATTTCCTTTATAATAAAAGATTATTTAAGCTTTTCTAAATCTATAGATTTATTAAGTTATCCTTATTATTCACATTAGCAATATGATGAATTTCCTTTAATACCTATTAAATAGAGTAGTAGGTACCTATCTATGCAGGTAGCTATTGTTATTTTATTATTATTTTTCAGGTAATAATATGAGGATAAAAGCTTTCAACAGAAAACAGAAAAGCACAAAAGGCCTAAGTTAAGGATTACAGTATTTTTATTTTCTGAGAAAAAAAAATCATTATCTAACATTAAAGTAGACTGTTTCATTTTTCTGTATTTTTATATTTTAATATAAAAATAAGCTACTATTAATAGTAGCTAGCTTTGCATTTCTGATTTATAATTGCAAGTAGTGGTATTATATTTCAGAAGTAAAAGATTTATAAATTTTTAGTTAAAATATATTCTAGAGTGGTATTGCATTTCAAATAATTTATATCAGTTATTTTAATATGGGGAAAAATCTTGCTTTAAGATTAAATCTTGATGATTAGTTGTTATTTTAGCAAACAACTTTTATTGTAATTTTGAAAAGAATGACAAGAAAATTCTGTCTATATATTGTAGGGTAGGGGAATCGAGTAGTTAATTTAAAATTTACTTGAGGTTATACCTATATGATTTATTAAATCATGAACATTTTTTTCAGTACCCTAATACTGATACTTACACAGATAGTATATATTAACGACGAAAATTCAGATGTTTAATATGCAAAATATGAATTTGTAAAGTAAAATTCAATAACCTTTTGTATAAAAATAAAGTTTCAAAAAGTAGGATTTGATTTTTTTTACCTCTATCTAAATGCAGCAGGTAATATCAGGGTAAGCAAACAAAATATTGATAAATAATCGTCTATCGTTTCAAGGATTCGAAAGTTACTTTCGAAGGATTGAAAATACCTAAGATTGACGTTAAGATTTGTTTAAATATTATAGACAGAGATACCTTTACTACAGATATATGTACCTGGTAGATATATACCTACATGCAGATATTTTGTGCATATTCATTTGAAATTGAACATCAGGCAATATTTTTATTGACTGTTTGGAACATATCCAAATCAGATAAAAAATCCTCTATTTATCAATATAGAGTAGCTTTCTAATACATTACTTATATAAATAGGAAAAGAATAAAAGATGCAGAGGGTGAATCCCAATATGAAGATTTTCCTTTTAAAATTGAAATGACTACGGTTTTTTCATGTGCTATTAAAATGTATAATACCTTATCGTTTAATTTTAAATAAATTACAATATAAATAATTGCTTACATGAGTTATTTAAAAATTTAATAGCTTAAATATACAACAATGTACTAAAAAATAGTGTTTAGTATTTTATTTGAATGTTTAAATTAGTGTACTTCAAAATTATAATTATATAATTTGTTTAAAACTTAAAAACCTTTTATAAATTTGCGGATTCGTAAAATTTTACCGTAATAAATAACAAATAAAATTTATGTATTTTGGTAATTTAACTTACGTTTTCGAGCCCAAAAGTAATTAATTCAGATAATTCCAAAATATATAGTGAATTGTAAACTTATGCAGTAAAACACTAATCAAATAACTTGGTTGGATTCAAAGTTCAAACTGTCTGTGACACAGAGGCATTTGCACTTGATTTGTGGGCAAATAGTAAATACTCGCATAAACAAATCTTCAAATTGGAGAATGCACGTGTATTTCCAGTCTTCGGATGGAAATTTTAACCAGAGGTTTCAAAGCAAAGTCGGAACTGAAACTGCGTTATTTTCTTTTCCTCGTGAAATAAATCGCGCTGGGTTTCACAGGATTTCGGTAAAACTGAATTCGAGTTGAGTCGAAAGTAAAAGTGAGATAAAATATAATACCCCATCCTTTACTATTGTACATAAATGCAACCCATAGTAAATAGTAGGTAAATGCAATTTCGAAGGCTTCTCAAAATTTCAAAACCGTTTGTAAAGGACTTTCCCCATTTAAAAAGTCCCAAAAATCGGGAATTTTTTTTTAAAGTTCAAGTATTTGTGACCTGCTTTCACTTAATATGTAATGTGGCTTACTCAATACCTACTTACTACAAATACCAGTAGGATACTTGTATGTGTACGAGTATGAGTTTATAAAAGTTGAGTATTTTTAATCCCCAACAATTTCTACCAAAGAGTAGAAATATTAGGAAATTAAAAAGAGAAAGAAAAGAAATCATACCAAGAATTTATTTCTCATTAACTCTCAAGACATTCCAATTATTTCCTTATTATATTTCATAAGTTGGAATTTGACAATACTATTTAAAAAGTAATTTCCGGCTTTAACAATATCAGTATTAGATTAGGTACGCACTTAATATATTTTTTATTTTGCTTTTTGCTGTTTCTGAACATATGAATTTGAAAAGTAGGTTAAAGTGGGTTTAATTTTTATACTCTGCCTACTTGGTAGTGTCTAGCAACTACTAAGCAAGTTTATTAAAACTTATTTTTCGTTAGAAAATTCTTCAAATATGTAGGTATTGTTTTTTTAATTTAAAAATCAAAAATAATGAGTATGGAGGTAATCTCAAAAGAAGTAATGCAAAAAGCAGAAGCAGAAAAAAATTATAAAAAAGTTGCTTTTCAAATCAATTCTCTTATTTTTTAAAAAGTGCTAGCACATAGGTAAATTTCAAATTTCAAATTACTGTGGGTAATTATATTTTACCATTTAGTAATTAGACATATGATATGATATGATAAGACACTAATGTAATAAACTTATTTGATGTAGGGTACTTAACCTGTACCATAATTGTAAAGGATTTTAGAAATTTTAAAATTGTGATTTGTCATAAAATAGGGTACAGATTAGTAATTAAGAGTATACTACCTATCCTCTAGATATGAATATTTGTAATCTTACAAGTAAATTCTCCTCAATTTAAACCGTGGAATTAAATGGAACTTTACATTTAGCCATATATCCAAATAAACTTAATGAGCGCCTTAAACTTAAAATCGTTCGTTATAATATGGAATGGTAAGTTAGTGTAAAAAGGTCTAATTAGTAATTAAAAATACTGGTTGTTTAAGGTATTTATTAACTGATCTTGGTTCGTTATAAGTTATAGACTACAGTACATACAATTATAGTTGTAGTGTACCAGTGTAGGTTTAAAATTAAGAAATTACCGAAGATTGTATTATCATCATAGAGTTCCATCTATTTTACTAAAGTCTAACTTTCTCCACAGACTTTCTTTTTATACTTTCACCAAAAGATTTATTTTAATACTTTTATACAGGAAATCCACTCTAGTATATAAGTTGAAGTCTTTCAAGTATTATATCAGTAAGATCATTACTTAGCTTTTTTCAACGGTAATTCTGAATTTTCTGAAAACTTGATATTTATCATAAATCGAGAATATAACTAATGTACAGTATTGAATATGAAATTCAACTTTTAATATGAATTACCAAAATTCAAATTCAGATAATTAAAAAATGAATTATCAAAAAGAGAAAAGCTGTTAAAAATTTAGACTTACCCCGGTATGTGCCACAATTCACTTTCTGTTGAGGAAGGTGCTAATTTATAAAAAATGATTCATTACACAATGGTAAATTTAATTTAGAATTAAATTTACCCGAAGAACTTTTTCCATTAAAAAAGGGGGGAATTTCGAGAGTATTCCTCCTCGAGCCTAATCTCCTCGAATTTTGAATCCTTTGTGTTTCCGGGTAGGAGAGCCTGAGTGTTATAGGTCGGGTTGAATTACCCAAGTCTAAAAATCCAAAGCATAAATCATTCGAATTTTAATTAGTTTAAAAGGTAGGTATGTATTAAAATAGTTTAGACTTAATTTCAAGTTAAGTGTTTACTTTTTAGGCCTTTAAGCCTTTTTAAATGAGAAGCTACAAGTTCAGTTCAAAAGCATTTGAATCTAATTAAAATTTGATATTTTGATCAACTTTTATTCGTAATCTACATTTATCCGTACCTACACTACGAGAACATGCATGCATCTAAGGAATTATCTTGCAAATAGCTAGAAAATTCTCATAATAGTCACAATTTAGCTACTGTATATTTTGTACGAGTATGTATAAAGTGTGATGTGAACTATAAGCTTTTTATTTTATATTGTAGGCAGGCTTTTACCAAGTGCTTAATATTAAAGAAAAAAAATTAAATATAACTTTAAATCCTCAATATTAAATACAGTATTTTCTTTTAGATGTTAATATATGGTATGATAAAATGTAAAAAAATATATATTCTGATACTTACTCCTATATAAATTATAAATTTTGATAATTGAGAATAATACTTGGCATACTACATGATAATTGTCAAGAAAAAGTAAGAATAAAAAACTAAAGTTATTTTATGCACTTTGCATATTGAATGTATAACATAACCTTACAAAATAATACCCTACCAATAAATAAAGGGAAAAGACCTCTCTAGATTCTACAGTACCTATCGTTCAGCTTCAGCTTCTTGTAACATTAGTTTAGTTACACTTTCCTTACATCTTACACTTACATAACCTACATAATATATTTTTTCTCTGAGAATTTTAGGTTCTCAGAAAATTAGTAAGTACCTACGTACATACGAGTACATAATCGTACTGGTACTACATACATTTACATGCTTAAACTTCATTTTCTGTAAATCTCTCGATAAAATTTACAAAAAAGTTATATGTAGTTCCGGATTTTGCTCGAGTTTTTAAATTTGAAATCCAATCATTTCTTCAATTTTTTCAACCATTATGAAAACTATCTCGTTATTTTACAAACTTGTAGAAATCCTTCTAAAATTTTTCCAAATAACTTTATGAAATACATAGTAAAATGTTATACGTGTAGTAGTACTTATACTGATACTACCTTTCCTTTAAGTACCTAATAGTATTTATGGAGAAAGAGCATTACATGGTGAATATACAAGCTTAGTAATGTATTTACAATCCGTAGGCACCAAAATACCAAATACTAATACTATCTGTTCTGTATATTCGTATATTCATTTCAATATTTTCAACAGATTCGAAATAGTAGGCACAAAGTAATAGTTAGCTCGTAAGCAATTTTACTGTACTGATTGTGAGAACTTCTTCAGGAAAGAAATATTTTACTAAATTTTTAACACTATCTACCTACTATATCTACAAATTCTATACCTACTCTAGAACTCTTCACTTCAAAGCTCAAAAATTT
>JAQIXA010000932.1:0-31741 GCA_034699045.1 Nanhermannia cf. coronata Gr-Ori-00579
AAGTAATTAAATTTGATAATTTAAGTAATTTTTCCTATTTAATGATATCCGTTTGTACAGTATCAGTAAGTAAATATGTATGTATCTTTACTTGATTTCATTTTCTTAATAATGGTGCTAATGCGGAATGGGTAAAAGTAATTTAAAAAATCTAAATTCAATTATAGGATATAGGTAAGGCATCTTCTAAATATTATTGAACATTCACTCTTGATTTTATATTTACCTTAATTGTTGAAAGTAAAAAAAAAAAAGCGAAAAGTAAATAGCATTTTAAAGTCTTCTTATCTCTTTTAAAAGATTAGAACTGTGATTTGAATTTGAGATTTGAAATCTTTATGCAAAGTAAATATTAATATTCATATAGGTAGGTACTATACTTATAGGTTGGTAGATAAATATTCAAAATTCAAGATCCAAGATTAAAAGGAGAAACTCTTGAGAATTGAGAATTGTACTTGAATCTCACCTGAGTCAAGTCTCGAATCTCGATCTCATATCTCACATAGTATAATATGCACATACCTAACTCAAATTTTATTGATTGTAATGAGATCTGAGAATTTTTTATTTGCTTTAACTCAAAACAAATAAAAGCTATCTTACACCCTACAATATAGGATATATGTAGGGTATACATAAGTACATACTTTTATATATTATTGTAGGTACATTGGTACTGATATTATTCATGTAAAACACGTAGGATATGTGCATTTTTGGAAAGAAATATTGAACAAAAGTGCAATTCTCAAGATTCTAATAAAAGTCTTGATAATAACAATAATGGCTATGATGAAGGTGAGGGGATTCTCTTTCACAAAGGCCTGAATCGGACCTTTAATTAAACAAATAATAATAAATGTCCATTCAGGATGAACTGATCTTCATTTTAAGATTTTAAGATTCAGCTCTCTCTTAATTTAATCTTAAACCCCAAGTACCTATGTACCTTTACTGATAATAAGAACTCTTACTTTTCATTAAATTTTAAATACAAATTTTAATGAAAAAAACGAGAGTCGTGTGCTTCATTCAATATTGAAATTATAATTACACCGTGCTTACATATACGTACTTTGCCATTTTTCCTATATATGATGGATTTTACGATTAGTGTATTTAATTAGAATGACTGTGTTTTTTAATTGGTCCTTACCTAGAGAGTTATTTTTTTGTAATTGATTTCTCAGTTTGATGTGTCTCGGTCTGATGGGGGTGTTTGATGAGGTTGTCGAGCTTATAAAATTCTGTTCTGGACAGTTGACGATTGAGTGGGGGTCGACACCAAGTGGTCCGGCTGATGACGAGCGTGATGACCCTGAAATGACCCCAGAAGTAGAAGAGGATGATGATGAAGAGGCGACTGAGGAGAGGAGGAGGGCTGGACGGAAAAGTGTCTTGCTTCTCACTACAAACAAATATCATTAAAATAGTTATTTCACATTTCTTGATCTCTGAACATTTTTTTTCCAGCTTTTATCTAGAAATTAGCTTTGCAGTTTGTAATGTAGTTTTTTGAATTCTCAATATACCTACCTAATAGAAATATCATATCTTTAGGATAGTACTCGTATAGACTTTAGGATAGACTCATTTATTGAGTCAATAAAAGGATTACGAGTATTCATTGATCGTTCGAAACTAGTACTGAACTGAAGGTAAGATATTTTTTCAAAATTTTTCTAATTTTGCTTATCATATGAGAAATCTTTAGTCAAAAGTCGAAATTCAAATTCATCATCATTACAACTAAAATATTCTTAAATATCAGCAGTTCTTTCAGTAGTGCACTACACTATCTAGAATTACTGATACAAAAATATTAAGCGTACTAGCAAGTTGTAAGTACCCTACCCAATAGCTAGTAAGTGTAAGTACAGATAGGTAACTACTTGAGTTATGTGAAGCAAATAATAGTTCCTACCTAGTAAGGTAGGTAGTTATAGACATAGACGACCATTAGAAAATACCCAAAAGCCTAATGCTACAATAATTGCTAATGGTAAGTTCATAGGATAAGTTCTAATCCATAAATTTAAATGTCAAATTCGTTCAAGTTATGATTTTTGGATTTTTTTAAAGAAAAAAATGACCTTTCGATCTTTAAAATTGCAGACAATATCAGTAGAGTTGGTTAAACTTAAAGTGATTCGGTCATCAATCTGCTAATAAGTATGGTAGTATGTATAAGTATAATTACAGATATCTTAACCTTAGGTAGGTACTTTTGATCAAAGAATCAAAATTTCTCATGCTCTTTTTTAATTGTCTTGAATTTTGAGTCTTGGGGCTAATTTACGGATATAAACCTTTTGTAGCCCGATAAGCATGAGAAAACTTGTAGGCACACAAATTACCCTACGATTTGGATTACGATATTACTTAGGTTTATAATTTTAATAATTTATAGTTATACTTATGTAATAGGTATTTAATCAGTTAATTACGATACATTCAATACTCATAGATAAGTAGTTTGTAGACATAAAATAAATTTTGGTCATTCTAGTTCTTTATTGATCTTCAGAAAGCTGATTTTCGGAAGTATCCTTTTTTTATATAGGTAGTTTAGTTTAGATTATTTTGACAAAATTACCTGATCTACTGATAAAATTGTATCTGGCTCTAGGTGTGACAAAAGGTGAATTTCCACTGGTCATGATGGCCGAATCCGAGTCCGAGTGATACCCGGATAAATCAGATGAATCATCCTCGTAGGCATCTTCTAGTGCTCCACCAACCTCCTTCACAACCTCACGCATCAACTCCAAGACCTGAAATAATCAAGAAAAACCGTGGTGTTTATTGTTCTTATTCTTAATTCTTATTCAATCAATTCTTCACAGTTGAAAACTGTTTGAAATCTGTCAAGATTTCAAAAAAGTTCAAAAAACAACCTGACAGACAAAGTAGTTTATCTAGTAATTAAGACTTTTAATTGAGCAGTAAGTAACCTTAATTAATGTGAAGTTTAAAAATCTTACGTTACTTTACCTTACCTACCTTAAATATAATAATATTAGTAGGTACCTACATGTAGCATCAAACAAAATAAAACTTAGAAAAGGGGTACCATGCAGTGTAATAAACTCAATTTTTATTCTAGTTCTATTCAAGTATGTAATACTAGGTAGGGTACTATATCTGTAATGTCCCTACCTAATATACTTAACACATGCCTAATTATACTACTACCATTAGCATATACAGAGCGATAATATGTACCCTATGTGTAGTATATATTTCAAAGACCATCTAATTGTAAATGTACAAAAGAGTTTTAAAAATGTTTCTACTAAAACGGATCTCTACAAAAAACGGTAATAAAACTCCTTTCAAAACAAAGTTTTTAGTTTTTTAGTGTTCTTCTTGGGCAAAAAAACGACAACAAAATAAAAATGTAAATTAGAAGATGAGTATAATTTAAAATATGGATATCCAAGCATCATTTTCAAAATGTAAAAAAAAGTATATACTACTCGTATGAAATTAGAGCAATTCCCTAACTGTAACTGTACATGTGTGAGTGAGAGAAATAAGTATGATTAATTCACTCCATTTTGTTATCATATAGTGTATCAATGAAATATTCAGTATTTTGGTATTTTATGCTAAAAGCAATGCTAATTTTTTAATGACAATTAAAATTAAATTCAATGGACTTTTCTTGTGTTATGTACATACTCCGTATCAATATTGTTATGACTGTATATGATAATGACGTCAATCCACTTGTTTCAATCAAAAATCAAAAATCAAAAACATATACTTATCAAACTTATCAATGTTTTGTTTAAAAACCTAGGCTTTTTAATCCTATCTAATCATTAATCAAACAAAATTAATTATTGACTTATGTACTGATATTTACGATTGTAATAGTAGTAAGTAGTAAGTACCTACTAGGTAACAATCATAGTTGTAGAATTTGGACTAGTTGATATATTTAGAAGTTACATATTTTTATTTTATTTTTCCAAGTTTTCCAAGTATTTTGCAATAACCTAATAGCTAGGCTAGATACCTACTTTAAATCTCAAGAATTTCATAAACTCATTCATTATGCCGGCTTCAAATAAACTAGGTACCCTACTATGTAGATTTCAAAAAATTTCGAAATCTCATCCAAGTAATTTTTAAATTGAAAAATTTTGCCAAATTTTACTTTTACCATGAATTAAATGGTTTTAAATCTCATTTTAGATGCAAACACTGAAGAAAAATTGTAATTTAATGAATATTTTTTCGAAATTCTAAAGATTTTCTACCAGAAAGAGGCAAACATGGGGCATCATATAATAGAAATATTGGGCTAGAAAATATTTAATAGAAATATTCTATTAATCTCAGCATTTTAAAATCGTAGATTCTAGCAAAATATAAAATAAAAGTTGCCTATCCAACTATCTAGATACTTAGGTTTTTGACAATATTATAAAGTTTACTTGATACGAAGAATTATGACGGCTGATTTGACTTTTTTTTGCATTTAAATTGTAATAGAATTACCCCAAATCCTGTCTCTATTGTTCAATTCACGTCTACATAAAATAAAATAGAAAAAAGTCTATACTTGTACTTGTACCACTACTAGTACAGATTAGTTGAGAAATATACTTTAATACAGTTTACATAATAGGCAATTTGTAAAATATTTACAGATGTTGATGTTATGAATTGCAGAATTCCGCTGGTAGTAAAAAAAAAAGTGTTGATGTTTATTATGTCAACGTAACGGTGAACAACTCGCATAATTTTTCTCATTTATTTCAGGCTTATTTCGAGCCATTTGAGCAAATCGGACAAAATTTGGCAAATATTAAAAATATTTACGGATAGTAGGTACTGGTATAGTAGTATAGATATGGTAGTAAATCCCAGATGTGCCTAAACCTCAATACAAATCCTTCACAATCATTCATAATTTATGCAAATTTATATCGACTACAGTGAATATAGACAAGTATGACTAATAATCAAATAATCATTAAAATTTTATCAACATATGGCCATACAGTACCTGCTACATACAGTAAATATTACAAGTAAGAATAAGTATTGAAAGAAAAATAAATTTATTTCCGGACTTGGTTGAAATTCTAATTCTACTAATTTTTAAATGTCGAAAATTTTAGTGGTTTTAATTTTAGACTATAATAAAAAAAAGTAAATAATAAAATTTGACTGGACTTTGACTAGAGATTCTACTGTATAAGTACTGCTATATAAGTAAGATTGTAAATCAGAATGAAAGAAACGAGTTAAAATTCTTTATGATTGTTTTACAAAGGTTTTGGAAAAGGAAGCCATAAAATCTTTAAATTTAAATTAGCTTTTTGAAGCAAAGTGCATGCACTTGAACAGATCATAAATTGGATTTTACAAAAACAAATCACATTTTTGAGATTAGCAAATCTTTAAAATATTCAAAATGGCTTTATACGAGTACATGCTATCTAACAAGGGAACTGAAAGTTCTGTATCTCATTACCTTGCAAAGTGCAAAAGATACTTACCTATCATCTCAATATCTGTATTGGTAGAAAATCGAATAGCCAATTTTTTGTCAATTTCTTTCTATCTCTCTTGAAATACTCCTAATCGTAAGTACTGTTTTTGTCAAAATCCCATAAAAAATAGAATTACAAATTTTAGAATCTTGCAAAATCGCTTTGACCTGAAGGGTTCCAAATCCCCTTAATTTTATTTGTACAGGAGAAAATCCATATTTTTAAAATCTGTGAAATTGACAAAAAAAATCGATCCTTCTATAAAATGTCTTGTGCTATATCACACATCAAACTTCAAGGCAAAAAGCCATAATCCACTCATAAAATTTGGAAATTTCTAAAAATTTTAAATTTTAAATTAATAATTTTGCATTTTAAAATTACATTCGATTATAAATCTACACATGTTAATACCTATTCTGAATAGGTAAGTACAAAGAATTCAACTCTATTGTACTTAATGTATTTTTTATAATGGTTTTGGGCTTGATATATTTACCCTGAAGAACAGTAAGCTGAAGAGATTTCTGTCAACAACATAAAGGCAAAAGATAATATTTATTATTTGTGCTTATAGGTCTGACTTTGACTATAGCTGCTGACAAGTTGAAAAGCATTCACGTAAAGTCCATTAGAATTTAGAATAAAATTGCTCAAAGCCCTCAAGATAGCTTTTAATGCTAATGTTCATCATCAGCATCAGTATCAGAGTAAGTACAATGACTAAATATCACATCGGAACTTTGGTTACAAGTAGGTAGTAGGTACCTACATAATATATATGTACTTACTTACTGTGGTTAGAATTCAAATAATACTCCTTTTTAGGATTAAAATAAAAAGAATGTATGAATATGTAGGTAAAAATTAAGGCTAAAGCAACATTGATCTTGAAAGAAGGGGTAATGATATGAAAATCTTTCTAAATTCAAATTATATGGAATTAAATGTTAGTTTATAATTATCTTCTGTCAGCATTTTAGTAAAATGATAACGGTCTTAACTATAGATATATACGACATAATACTATATAGGTATACTTTTAAATATCTAAATCTAAATGAATATGAAAATGGGATAGATTATAGCCTTCATTTATACCAATTAGTCTCATTTTGATTTTTGAAAAAATATAATGGTGACAATAAGCTTTTCTCTAACTCTTGTTTTTGAATAGTTACCAGTAAAATACTTACCCAAAAAAGCAGAAACTACATTTGGATAGTCAGAAATTGATGTAGGTAAATGGTACCTACTTACTACTTAGGTACCTATAAACTAATATTTCTTACTGTTTTAATTTTTTGGGAAATTTGGCGAATATATCATTTAGACAGATTTCTCAAATTTTAATAATCTTTATCACAATTTTGAAAAATTGCCTACTTAACTATGTAATTAAGATTAATAAATATTTGTACCTGTTTACATCCTCTTGAAAACCTCATTAAGAGTGGGGCCACGAGGTGTTCGGCTGTCGTAGCTGAAGCTCCTGCTTCCCTATTTTTGCAAAAACCATATTTTTATTAATTTATTGACCTAATTAACCTAATTGATTTATATTTACCTTCTTAGCTGTGTAAATTGAAATAGAGCTTCTTTATCACACTCGATCCTCCGTTGAAGAATGCCTAATAAAATGTCCAAACAGTGATTGTCCAGAGTTGGGTCGATTGCATTTAAAAGGCTTTTGTTTTTGATCAAGCGCTCCTGGATATCTTCAGCTCTAAAAATGTCAATAAAGTACCATTAGTATATTGCACTACTTTATACATATCCTCAAAGAATAACATTCTTAAAAACTCTTATGCAAGAATCCTCATTAAAACATACTCATGACTCATATATAATCCATCTGTTTTATTTAGGCAAATATCTGTTAGATATTTCACTTTATATTATTATTTTTATAAAGTTACGGTCAATTTGATTACCTACTTCAAATTGCACTACGATAAAATGAATTAAATTTATGACCATTACGGATTACAGACTACGGATTACAGATTACAGATTAAAAAGCGCCCTGTACTCTAGTAGAATAATTGGACTTCCCGCCAATTTATTGATGGGAGGTCAATTTAGAGCGATAACTGCATCAAATTATCCTTTTAGTAAAAATGAATAAAAATCGCTGAGGACTCAGGACCGGGATATCCTTTAGAAAAAAATCTCTTGACTTTTATTTTTGAAATCATTTTGAAACCATAGACTATTTGGTAGTAAAGTTCTATATACCTACCTAACAATAATGGTACATTTAGCATTACATTAATATTATTTAAATACCTACTTTCATTGTTGAGAGTCGAGACATGAATTGTAACTTTTAGAAGAATACTTACTTAAGCAGGCAAAATACAATGAGAATATTAGCAAATGCAAGTAGTACTTTTAGTGATAAAATGGATTTTTTATTATGTAGGTACCTTTGTATTACCTTTGTAAGTAGGTATATTACAACTAGTATTTAGTATTAGAATATAGAACAGGTTGAAAAATACATAAAATTAAATTAAGTAGGAAAAAGCTTCCTTGATCTTGAAATCTGAGTTTGTCTCAAGTGATCATTTTATTCTTATATACCTTATGGACGGTATACTATCGTAGTAATGAGTAGTCGGAAACATCTTACCAAATATCAATCAACATTCAACTATTTAATTCATACTAGTCATTGTAATTAAATTCACCGTTTTTTTCATTTCAATTCTTTTTTTTCAATTCAGCTCCAATAAGTAAAAACTATCAAGGTACTTGTACGTACATATTACAAAAAAACAATTAGGTACTCAAAATGTACAAGTTTCTCAGCATTTGATCAGGTCAAAGTCAGAGTCAGATTCCAGACCTCAAGGAAAAGAAAAGTTGAGAAATCATTTCATGACTTGAAGAGTCACTTTTAACTTTTAATTGATCTTTTATAGAGTTGAATAACTTTTTTAATCTCATCAATACATGCCTACATTAAGTGCGAAAGGTAAGTGATTAAAATATTTTGTGAAATAATGCATTGAATCTTGGAAGGTTGGTCTGGTCAGCATAAATCTTAATCTTTGTATTTTAGCCGATATTTTTACGTATTTTTACAAGTATCCATCATAGATTACAAATTTTATAATAAAATATGTCATGAATTTAAACTTACTATCATTTTGTAATAGAATATTTGTCAAGTGAAATTGAATTTTTTAGCTGAATTAAATGAAGCCATATAAGCATTTCTCGAATAAACTTTAAGTTTATAATCTTTTAGATTTTCCTACCTTAATGACAATTGTCTCTGATGTGAAGCGAGAATAGGTGCTGGACCATGTGCAACCGATTTTGGGTGATTTTTAGCTGAAAGTGAGAGTTCTTCGAGCTTCTGCAGTGCTCCCTTATAAGTGTCCACTACCCTCCGAAATTCGAGTTTCAAAGCATCATGAAGTGGCAAAAGTGATTGATCGGTAGTACCCACCAGTCCATGCTGTCCAAGACCTTCAACAGCCTTGTCCAGAGCCTTCCTTCGATCCACAAGAGTCTTCATCATCTTTCTCTCGGACACGACAATGACCCTCAAAATATCTTTACAGCTACTCACAAGGGAAGCCATCGACTCCTTACCGAATCGATTCATATTATTGTTCTTACTACCACCCTGTAGAAAAACCAAGTACACAGTATGTATTATGTATAAGATTAATTACTTAATTTTTGCAAAAAAACCTATGTACTTGAAATCTATGTAGGTACTATGTACTTTTAAGTGTAAAGTATTTTTTGTGCAAAATGATTAAATGAGGAAGGAATATAGTGAGTATAAAAAAATTTAATTTCATATTTCGTGCTTTTGATAATGATAATAAGGTAGGTACTACTTCCTCCTCTTTTAAAATTTTAAATGAAAGAAAGGGATGTTGGGATTAAAGTTTAGATTTGATTTTGGGATATAATAATAATAAGTATAAAGTAAGTAAGTAATTTTCGAATTTTTTTTTCAAACCTTAAGACCAAGACGAGCTAAAGTTGAAGTTACTGGTGGTGCGAGGGATAGGGAATTGTCGTGAGGTGGTTCCCGAGAGAAGAACTTGACCATATGCATCAATACTGTTTCTGGTTTCAAAGGCTTCAGGTTCACACTCGGACCATCCGCGGAAAAAACCTGCAAAAACGAGATCAGAGATAAAAATTATCCTTTAATTATCTCATTTAATATTACAACTACAACTATACTACATACCTATCTAGGTACTTTTAAGTAGTTATAATTTTTTCAAGATCCTCATACTATTATAATTAGGAACTAGTACTTGGGTAACAAGTATAAAATATCCGGTTGCTTTTGATTCTTGGTTACACGCGCGCCATGGTATGGTTAAGTGCAAATATTTGTGAGAAAAAGTTTTTTTTTGCAAATTATTTAATCACATTAGTAAGTATTAAAAAGTAAGGAAATATTCATTTCAATAGTGAGGCTTTTTAACTTTTTCAAATCAAAATCAAGTTGAAATTAGCTATACCTTTTTTCTGGTTACTGGCTACATGCTCTTACGAAAAATATATGGTTTTAAAAAATCAAAACCTTTTGAATGCCAATTTACCTTTGTATAGAGAGCCTCTACAATGGGAAGTGATTGAGGCATCGCATCGACAAAAACATCAACCGGAAGTTCCCTTAAAATGATTCTGAATGTCCCGACTGACAATCGGTGAAGGAAACAGGCAGCTTCTCGATATTGTCCATGTTCATAAAGCACCAAAACCTTTAATAATATTTGGAAAAAAACCTCATTAATAATTAAAAACATAATCTAGCCAGAATTTAAAAAAAAATTTTTATCATTTTGACTTGATTTATACCTACTATTAGTAAAGTACCTACATAAATATCCTAGACCTAGAGTAGAGTCCTATGTCATTATTATTATTATTATTATGTATATAGTCTCAAATCTCGACGTATTTTTTAGAAAAAGTATTCTTAAAGAAAACAGCTTTTAAATCTGTTTTGAACTACAAGGTTTTGTAAATTTTTTTAGTTTTCTAAATTATAGCCGAAATTCAGTTTTTCCGAATGAATTGAATTGCAAATCATTAAAGGTAGTTTTGGATGCTATATTTTAAATTTTGGTATAAAAACCTTGTTAAGCACTTGAC
Source organism: Nanhermannia cf. coronata Gr-Ori-00579 (assembly GCA_034699045.1). NCBI lineage: Eukaryota > Metazoa > Arthropoda > Arachnida > Sarcoptiformes > Nanhermanniidae > Nanhermannia > Nanhermannia cf. coronata Gr-Ori-00579. The sequence continues at coordinate 10,653 of JAQIXA010000932.1, forward strand.
ATTTAATTACTCAAAAACCTACTACATATTACCAACCCTGAAGGTAATTGTATTACTTGTAATGTACTTATATAAGTATAGTATGTGACTTCTTGTAAATTTTTTACACCCCATTAGACTACACTTAAATGCTAATAACATCGAGATCGAGCACCTTGTTTTCATGACTTACCTCAAGCTTTTTTTTGTATAAATTTTTGCTTTTTTACTTATCTCTTCCTATTTAGATTTGGCATGTGCTCAAATATCTCAGTGTTTGATACATTGTATTACTACTACTACATTACTACATGCTGTAAAGGCCTAATGTACTGCAAAATGTAAAAAAAATATTCATAGCATAGACCAAAGTACCTATAGTTATACTTTACACTGGTTCGTGAGATTATGATTGGAAAAGTTCTTGATTATTCTTCGCTAATATCCCATTTACCATATAATACCTTATTATTATTATTATGTATACAAAATACCAATAAAGATACCATTAAATGTAAAATGTCGATGATAACAACTAACTTGTAAGTTGTAAGTACTAGACTATCTATATACCTAAGTAAGATACTTTGATCTAAGGCGAATTCCACCGTCTTTAATTCAGACTTTGATTCAAATCATAATTTTTTACAATAAATTCTACCAGATTGAAGTTATTTAGTGGAAAAAAAACATTATTGGAATTCACGTTTACTCTGTGGGCGATAAAAATGAGGCATAATACACATTTTTTTACTTAAAAAAATGCATTTATTTATCATCCAAATACCATTGTAGGTTGGTATATTGTTGATAACAAATTATGGGATGCGATAATACATAATCTTGCAAATATTGTTAGACAATATAGTAGTACATTATATCTACTCTACACAGTTTTCTCAAGAAATGAGACAAAATCTTTGACCTGGTTCGATAGTAAATATGATTATGATTATTATGATGGTAACCCAATCATACTTATAGTAGCTTATTAAATGCTGTCTTCATAGCATTTAATTTGAATTTACGGAAACATTTATCAAATGCAAATTAGGTATAAATAGGGGTATTTTAAAGTTGATTATTATTCTAACTAACTGCCTGCCTGCCTGCCTTGCAATAAATGATAATTTTTTTCTTGAATATTTTATGATGCGATGACGGTGGCTCATTCTCATCAATAATCATTTTAATTTTTAAATTATAATTTGAGAAATTTGGTAATTTATGAAAATATTTAAGTAGTATTGAGTATTGTAAATTGTAATGTAGTAAGTGCTTGGACTCGAGTCTTGAGGCTCGGACGTGATGAGAAAGTTGGCCAATTCTCGAAATCACATCAAAAATCAATACATCACCTAGCCAAATATAAAATACACTTTCTGACATTTTCTACCTACCCTTCTCCTTCTACCAATACTTATAATTTGACCAATAATACCCTACTTATCTAATAATATAATATGAGACCTATGGGGTCTTATGACGAGTCTCATCTTTAGTTTTTTAGATATTCAAGTTGAAAATTTAAATTCTTTAGACAAAATAAGAATTATTTTTGGTTTAAATTTTGAGATTTTTGGTCAAAAGAGTATTTGAGTTTAAATTAATCACATAGGTCTGAAATCATAAGCTACATATTTGATACTTTTAAGAATATAACCTATCTCAAGGGATATTTTAAATCTTGCCCTATTGGACACCTTATAAAGGAGTATCTTACAAATAAGTTTTACTGTAAACTTGTAGTATCAAATACAAGTTTGCATCAAAAGTAATAGGGTACTGTATTTTGTAATTTGAAGATCTCAAATTATTTTTTTCTCGATAATTTTATACTGTAGAAGGTACATTGCCTCCTGATCTGTCTCCTCAATTCTATAGAAAAATCTTTCAAAATTGACTAATTAAGTAATTGAGTTTTTTCTCAAGGTGTCCTCTGCCTCTGACTGTGTCTACTTATCTGACAAAAACCGAAATAGCTCCAAGTCATTGAAATAGACATTACTTGAGAGGATTTTTTTTACTCCTTATTATCTAGTATTTATTTTACATCTCTTTCAAAGCAATAGGTAAGTATTACGAGAGAATCATCATCACGAAATTACTTTAAAATTAATCTCAAGAATAAAATTCTGGCAACTTTAATTCGAAATTCTGTAGAACCTTTTTTTTGTCTTTGTCTATTATACTTGTATCTACTATCTAGTACTATAGTATTGCATTTATAATAGTAGTACACATAAATATATTGCATTGATAGTACACTTATAAGTATAGTAATTGTAGGTTTATTTGATAAAAAAAATACGAGAAGTACCAAATACCAATACTGATATAATGTGAGTCTCTTAATCAAATTACTCAATTTCCAAGAATTTTGAAACTGTTTTTGAAATGGTCTTTTTATAAATAAGCAGAAGTGATGAGCTCTGTTTCGATATTTGAATTAATAGAGTATATCAATAATGATACTTTTATTTGTTGAGCTTAATTTGCGTGAAATGGTTTGAAATATATGGTATGCATTCCTAGGTAATACTTTATAAAAAACCAAGTCTAATACAGTATATTGTGTATCTACTAATTAAGAATTAAGGTTTTTACAAGACATTTAACGGTGATGTACATTATACTATAAGTCAAAAGTGTACTAATATTGATATTTTTATTAAGTAATAAAGTCTTTAAATATCTCATTGAATTCACAATTTTGAACCGAAATCAAACAAAATCTTTTTTTAATGTACCTTTCTATACAGATAATAAAATAAGTTTACAAGCATTATTAAAAACTTAAGTTAATGCCCTATTTATTTTGGTTGAATTTATCCCTATACTTTTGATTTTAAAAAAAATGTTTTTGCGACATACCTACTCGTATATGTAAATATGTTTACTATAAAGAAAATACTCTTTGATCTTTGAATTTGAAAAATTAGCTTATTTTGAGGAAAATTGAATATTTTTACGAAGTTGATTGTTATTTTATGTGAATGTGAGACAAAATTGAAATAGATTGTAAAATTTGTTAGGCCAGGTAAAGTTATAATGAATAATACTTTACCTTTTTTACAGCAATTCTTGGGCTGACATCAGCGATATTCATAGAGGTGACTCTGGATTCAGATTCTAGCGGCAATGGTGCTGTAAATGTGCATGGGCCCATTAGTGAATTGGACTGTGGTCCGGTCGAGTGACACGAGAAAAGGTCACCAGCAAGTGACCTTGACCATCGATTGTTTAGATTTCCATTTCCGGCCGTTTGTGGCCACTTCATTCGGAGCACAGGTCTCCTCTGTACTCTCTCAGGTTTAAATCTACCACAGAAAAAAATGAAAAAAATGACAATTATTCACACCATATAATTAGAGATTTCAAAGGGGGTCAAGACACATTTTTTTTGTTTTTAAACATTCAAAAGTTTAAATCAAAAGATTTAGTATCATTCATATGTAATATACCTATGCAAATGAGAAATTTAATCTCTTTCTCTGCATAGAAATGAGCCTAGAGCGGTAGTAGTAAAAATTTTAAAGAAAAATTTAGACTCTTTGAAATCTCTCTGAATGAATTTTAAGATTAGTCGTAAATTAGAAAAGTTAATGAATAAATATACTCCCATGTAGTATGTAGTAGTTGGGATAAATTGATGCGTTTGTAATTGGAATTCTATTTAATAATCATATTTAATATTTAATATTTAGTATTTAGGGTTGGGTAAGTATTCATATCAAGTATCAGGAGAGGATGTTCAGTGTGCAGGGTGTGGAAAATTTTTAAATATTTAAGGCCAATAAAGTTCCAAAACTGCATGATGAATGAAATAAAAGTTGTCTCGTAAAAATGCTTTTCAAAAAAAAGTACGTTTCCGAGGGGCATTGTGCTCTTCTAAATATTTTAAATCAGAACCAAAATAGGGTTTTTATTAATGCAGAATGTGAAAAGGGGACAGTTGGTAGCTTTACATATTTTAATAAATAATGTTTTTCAAAATTTCTGTCTTAGAATTCTAATTCATCTATAAAACCAAAATTACAAAAATTCTAAATTCTAAATTTTTTGAAAAATCTCAAATTCTGTTCAAAATGTGTGAAATACGCATTCAAATAACAGATTACTAACAAGGAAACTACTTTATGTATTTCAGGACTTACTGTATTAACGACAAAGTACAAAAGGTGTTGAACCCTAGGTGAACCCTAGACCTATAATCAATATTTCTTTGTCAATTTCCCAAAATTTCGAAATATGCCAGAGTTTCTTTGAACTATCTGTATATGTATCACCTATCAAGATCAAGTATCAAGGTACAGGTATTCCAGTAATTTGTATCTTTTCTAATTAGTAGATGGAAGTGCTCCCTTTTATAAATAATCTCAAATTACATAATGAGTATGTATATAGATTAATTCTATTATAAGTACAGTACAGTAATTTAAGTATCTACATATGTCATAAAAATGTAACCCAAGGAGTATTACTATTACTAGTAGTTAATTAAATAATGGCATTTTGTTCAACCTGAAATTTTTTCAAATCCACCCTTCCTTGTAAGGTATAGGTATTTTAACTTGATTCTTTAAAATAGAAGCTATTTAAAGTACTATGATAGTAATGGGGTTAAAAGACTTTTTTAGAAATATAATGTTCTTTCTTTTTGCTCACTGGCTCGATTGCCCTCACCCTGCAACTTCAACCACATTTCTCAAAAAGTTCTCCAAAAAAAAGGTTTCAAAATCTCTTGACTTTGAATTGATATACAGAATATTGAACAAAGCGGTTTCGAGGAAATACCTAATATTTAACTTGGGCATCTTTAGTACAATAATGTATTTACATTTACATAGATACACTTGTATTTACTCTTTTTAAAGAAAATATATAAAGACAATAGTCAAGTCATTTGACGAAAATCAAACAATGACAAATGATATTCTAACTAACTATCTGTAATACTGATAGTATCTATATGTATCTTTTCAAAAAATTCAAAAAATAGACTTTTAAAACTATAAAAATTTCGAAAATTATCTAATTACTAATAATACTTGCCTGAGTTTAATTTTAGAATTTTTTTTACATATTTATTAGTTAAAATTGACTAAATTTCAGATACTTCATTGCAGACATTGCATTGTAGTGCTATTAGTAGTTGAATAAGCTAAATGTTTCTAAATGTTTACTTTTCTTTCAGTTTTAGGGATTTGACTAATGCAACATTTGTACTTGCTAACAATTACATGAAAAAATCTCTCTTTTTTTACCCATTTATTTATTTAGAACATTGTTTAATTTGAATTGAAACAATAGTTCGATTTTTTCAAAAAAAAATTAATTTTTTTGTAGAAATTATACTTTTGAGTGTAATTTATTGACTTTTCGATTTCAATAAATACAATAGCTTATTGACGCTGACATTATAAGTCTATAGAGTAGGGTACTTGTACAAGTGCAATAAATTCGCTAACTTCTCATGTGAGATTTTGCCCAATTTTGTTCATTATTTTTAATGACTTGCATTAAAATTTAAAAGAAACCCTTAAATTCTAGATCCTTAAAGGGTCTTGAAAGTTTCGTTTAAACCGGATCTTTTCCATATAGTTATACTTAAGTAGGTATCTATCATGCTCATAATATAATGGTTTTTTTTTTCAAATTTTGAACCGGACCTACGAGATCCTTAAAGGGTCCGTTTTTACGAGATTTTTACGATTCTTGAGTTTTTATGATTTCTATTTTTTTGAAGTCCTTGACCTACCTACCAGTTTTTAAATTTCAGTTTTATGAATAACAAATTTAGCACAATTTTTTTCATCTATAAAGGTGAAGAGATTCGGGTTATCAAAAGACCATAAGGGTATAATGGTTTCTCTCTCATTCTAGTATCCAACTGTGGTGTTCCAAACAAGTCATGAAAATTTTCATGTCAAGACGCCACTATCGTCAAAATTGATTGATTGAAATCAAGACTCAGCATATGTACTAGATATCTTTTATGCTAGCCATCATCGGATAACAAAAGTTGTTGTTATTCTAAAATTTGAATATTCTTTAAATTATATATGTAAATCCATCGATTGAATCAAATTTTATGTTTGAAAAACTTGTTTTTGAGATTAAGTTGGTATTGAATATTGAATTGAATATCTTTCAATGACTAGATAAATAGTGTCTTCAAACATCAAACAAGTATAAGTATGTAAGTACTTATCACTAAAATGTGATTGAAATCTTCCTAATTAATACTTTTCCTCTCAATAAATAAGTTGAGAATGGTGGATAATGTGTATAATTATTTGCTTTTTGACTTACCGATCGTGGCTGTCTAGAAGTGAGGATTTCCCTTCGGTCATCATGAGAAGTCTCGGATGAGAATAATTTTGTGACCAACTTCCAGTATGACCCACCGAGAGTGGTGGTGACATTGGAGAATTGTATGACCTCACAGTGGCCGGCATGTGGTCCACATAACAACTCTCAATTCGATTTCCAACACTAAAACCATTTAGCGAACTCTTAAGTGCCGTTGTAGCCGACATTTTTACACAAAAAAAATTAAAATTTCAATAGCTAAAAAGACATTTGACAAACGCAGAATCCAATCTTGACACAAAGATTTTTTCCCAATAGATTTAGCTTTAAAAGTCCTGGCTAATTATAACAAAAAATGTCACTCAAAAACTTTAAAATTTCAAAAATTTGTCAAAAAATTCAAAGAATTTTTTAAAATTTCAAAAGGTCCAGGCAAATGAGCTCTAAATTTACAAAAGTCCAAAAGAATTTGTTCAAAAAAATTTCCCAAAAAAACGAAAAAAAAATTTGCAGAAAACTTTCAAAGATAATTTCCAAAAAATTCTAAAAATCACAGAATTTTCAATAAATTCAAAAAAAAACTGAAAAATTTCAATACCTACAAGTTTCTTTAAAAAAATTTTTTAAAATTTGAATTTAAACCAAATTTTAGCTAATTTTTTCTTAAAATCAAATAGGTATAAGATGTATGTATCAGTATAATGCTCCTGACTTTTTAAATACAATGGTTTTTTTTATAAAATTTCAAAAAAAAATTAGACGAGGGTGCTCTAGTCCTTGCAAGCCGAGGGTGCACTTTCAACTGAAGTGCATTGGCTCGAGCCAACTGCTTTACTTTGCTTTGCTAGTAAAAAACCAACCTGTTGCTTTTTTGCCCCTTTTTTATTTACCATCAGAATATCAGTACCTACTTAAACCTGTAGGTATACATATGCCTTTACACTTTACATTTACAGTATCTGTATCTGTATCTGTATCTGTATCTATTTAGCATTTAAATTTACTATTACATATCATCGTATTATCTAGTAGGTATTCTACTAGAAAAAGTTAGAATAATAAAAAATATATTGTGAATCTGCGGTTACTCTCACCTCGCTATGCTAATCTCATCACTAGCAAACCATACCCCTGCCTACATGTCATTTCATCTCGAGAACAAGTTGGACTCAAAATTCATCTCATTTTCATTCTAACACTCTTAATAATCTTTTATTACCCTCGGAACATGTGCTTTATGGCTTTTAATTCTTAACTAACTACTAACTGCGGTATGTACCTACTATAAGTACTTACTACTTACTACTTTAAACTTGTTCAAAGCTACCAGTATACGCTTCACTTCTACAGTGAATTGATATTTGTATAAACCATTATTATTGTAAAATAAAACATTTTTCCCGTATCTATTTTACATTTTTTTAGACGACTTTGTAAACTTCCTGAACTCTTTTTCTTGTAACTTGTAACTTGTTATTGACCATTTTTAATTGCCAATTTTATGGAGGTAGGCAAGGTATCGAACTACCTATATGTTGTAATAGGCCATTATTTGATATTTTTAAATCTCTTACTGATAAAAGTCGTAAAATAAAGAATTTATTTTATGGTCATTGCTAGGCAGGATAGGATAGGATAATCTTAAATCTGAGAATGAGAATGAGCTTGAAGCTAAAATAATATATAAAATTGCTTAACTGTTTATATATAAAAATTAAGTATCAGTTATTTTTAATCAATATTATGACAGGCCATAATCCTTTCCTATATAATATTAATCAATTATTTAGTAATAGATATTACCTATATAGGTAGGTAATGATTTTTTGATTAAAAATTACGACCCTTTAGGATTTAAGGTTTGACATTGTCATCAGTAATAGAGGAATTAAATAATAAAAATTAGCACATAGCCTTAAACTTGTCTATATATAATATGTATGGGGTTTCAACGGGGTGCCTTTTGTCAACTTTTTGGTCAGACAGTTATGCACAGAAGTCTTCAGTTGTGGTCCAAACAATTGAAGAATTGCCCAGCTGACTCTAGGCAAAATTTCCCGTAGCCCATGAAGCTTGAAGCAATAACAAAAAAAAGTAATCTATTCAAGTCTTTTAGGAAATTACATTACATATTTTTGCTTATTATTAGCTCGCACTAAAATTATTTCACAGGTTGGAAAAAACTCAAAAAATTGCTTTTATGAATTATGACACTTTATATGAATGAACCATAATATAAGAGTCAAAATATAAATTTAATAAAATTTGAATATAGGATCCTACAGTCTTTATAATACCTCGTATATGACAACCAAAGTTAAAATTCAAAAATTTGAAAAATTTTATATTTTGTATTTCGAAAATAAAATTTAAACATTGTTTAAATTTTGGATTTTGTTATTAATATTCTAATTTTAGCCTCAATTTCATGAGGAAAAATTTGGTTCTTCTAGACTAATTTGAACAAATAGTTCAGTAAATACATATACAGATATTTGAATAGGCTTTCATCATGTTTGCCTTTACACCTAGTTGTTTTTTTAATTCTTATGAGAATTTCTGCATAAGAAAAGTGTTTATAAAACGGCAATTCTCAATCCTTTTCTCTAAAAATTCTTAAATTCTTAAATTCGCAAATACTTCTACCAGTAGGGTACTAGTATTTTGTTTCGAATTCCAACTAAATGGATTACGACCATTTTTTTTCTTATACTAGTAGTATAATATACTGTAGTACCTACTTATATGTCTCTTATATTACCTTATGAGAGACGTTAAAATACCAATTTTTTAATTTTAAATCGCTTGTCGCAAATATATGGGTGGTATTTAAGCAATTATATAGACAGATACTTAAGTATTTAGTAATGTAGGTAAGTATGGAAAATAAAGAGAACTGTATTTTCTAATAAAGAACTTGCTTTCGAGTATTTATGGTATGGCATTTTGTATAGCAAAAAGATAAAGTATTTAACTATTTATGTAATTACCCATGTAGATATTTAAAAATCGATATAAAATTATATCTCTAGTCTAAAAAAAAAGAAAATAACTTGATGTAATAAAAAGACCAATAACCATTATACATTTAAATTAATGATTTAACAATAATTATTTATCTATATTGGTATTGGTAGAATTAATTACACCAATTTATTAGAATTGATATTAGAGAAATTTTTGCCCATCTATATAAGTATAAGTATCCACTAAACTATTAGATTTTTTTAAGGATAGGAGAAAATTATCTTTTGGTAGAAATTATCAAATATTTAGAAAAGCATACCTCTAACAATAATCCTTTAATTAATTCAGTTCGAAAAACTCAATTTTACAAGCAAATTATTAATGTAAATTCGAGACCAAAAATCTTCAAAAATTATGAAATTGTCAACCAAAGATGTGTTTTTAGAGTTGATTTTAACAATAGTATACTGATAGCATTCTAATTCTTAAAAACTCCATAAGGCTTGTTTTCTACAAATCAATACTAATTTATTGTCAACAAGGTAAAATAGTAGGAGAAATTTTCAAGAATTTGGCATAAAATGATACTGACTTAATCACAAAAATCTCAAGTGTAATTCTTAAAGGTCCTACCTACCAAATTTATATCATCAAGAAATTTGTTGTTCAATTCGATTTCGTTTAAATTGTCTTTCAAAATAATCTCATACAAGTATTTATTGACCAAGTAGTAAAGTTTAATAACTTTTTTGAAGCTCTTATTATCATCTCTATTTACTCAATACTTTCTCAAGTTAAAGGATAATTCAGTATTATACTAGTATGTATAAGTATAGGTAAGAAATTGGAATTTTTGTTTGAAGGAAGCCACAATTTAAGTTAAGGACTAGCAAGTATGAAGGCAAGACATATTAGGAATTTGAAAATGTGTGTCCTCATTAAAATTGGATAAAGCAATAATAATAATACAATAATTTTACTTTCCCCCATCATCTTAAGTATCTTGTACTGATACTCCTGATACTGATACATGGACATGGTGCTTGTACATTTGTTCTTAACTAACTGCCTAACTATCCAAACTACTCGAGTTAATTTAAAAATTTGGAATTTAATACCAAACCTTGAGGTTTAAAAATTCTTGATTTTTTACCCCAATCATTTTCAACTACAGATAGATACTATTGTAGTATATATGTACAAGTAGACTAGATGATCTCATGCTTATCATCAAGATCATTTGCATGCAAGTGATAAATACCTGTGCTAATTAAATATCTAGATTGATACAAACTCTGTAATCAAATTACAAGTAAAATCTCGACTTGTTCAAGATACTCCTAAATATTATAAATATTATAAAGCTCGTTTAGAAATGATTTTTTATTTTTCCAAGTTGTACTGCACTGCACTACATTGTGCTGTTGGCTGCTGGCACTGGTAATGTAATTAAATGGACGAAAACTAAGATTTCAAATTGAAAACTGAGATAAGAATCTTTATCATTATTTGAAAAATACTTTAAAATTCTAAAAATCACATTTTTTATACGAAATTTCTTGAAATAAACTTTTTTTATATAATATTTTAAGTAGTTTTTGATCAAAATTTGGTCCTACAATGTGCACAAGGCCCATTTTACCCTAGTCAGTCACATAGTATAGTATAATAGTATTGTGACAAACAAGTTCGAAAATAAATCGATTAAAAAAAAAGACCTACTCCTGTTCTCTGCCTCTGAATGGCTAGCGGAAAAAATAACAATAAAAATAGAGCATTGAAAATTTGCAATATTACTAGCAATATTATCATTTATCAGAACTTGTATTACCTACTGAACTGATAGATATACCTACTTAATATTTTTTTCAAGTTCTTATTTAAGGTTAGTATTTAACTAGGTTCAAAATACAAATAGCAAATTTCTAAGGAGTACCTATCTAATATCCGTGCTAATTTTCGAATTTTTGTGAAAATAATTTTTGTTCATTCTCGACTTATTTAAATTGGTCCATAAAATTGAAGGCTCGACCATGAAATCGATTTAAATTTGATCGATTGTTTATCATCAACTACATTTACATACATATTGTAATAGTAGTACACTCTATAGGTCTAGTAGATTAGAAAAATTTGTCTCAAATATCAAAAATTAAGATTAGGCAGATTATTAGATAGCTAGAGATTTTCAATTTTTTTTATATAGATAGGTACATTACTTAGTTATTTTATTAATATAATTTAAAATTACTCTTGAAAACCATAAAAAATTTGCGAATCTTTAATATCCTATATTAGTACCTATCAGTAATAGAATCAGAATCAGATTTCTACTATATATTTACATACAATCAGTAGTAATTAGTAATTACCCTGCCTAGATTAAAAATAAAGTTTATTTAAAGTTATTTTTATTAATCTCAGCATATACTCGTACTACTACTGGCATACCTATGGGCATATGAAATATACAGATTAGAACGAAATCAATAATTTTCTTTTTTAATTAATCAATCAATCAGCTTAAGTAGGTACTACTTGATTCTAGATGTCTAGCTCATTTCAATTATTTTGAAGAAATTTCTTTAAATGAAGTACCTATACATACTGTTGGTATTTTCAAATTTATTAAGAAGGGGTGGTATATGGACAATCAGTCATACCCAAATTACTATAAAAAATTATCAAATGGACAGAGAGACAGCCGGTAAGGTAAAGGAGGTACATCAACTTTGGTCATGGTCAATCACTGAAATCGATGGGCCACTTTACACTCTTGGACTCTTGCTTGGCTTATCAAAAAACATGTGACTTTGACTTTGATGGATGATTCAAACTTGATTTTTTTCTACATATTATTTATCTTTTATTTCTATTTCTCCTCATCTTGTATGTACACACTGTACTAATACTAGTATAAGTATTAGTACAGTGTGTACAAAAATGCTTAGGAGATATATGGCTAAATATGCGAAAATTTCTGCTAATCAAAATCAAAACCATCCACTTCTTTTCTCGAACTCTTAATCGCAGGTATTGTTCAAAGAATTATAAATTGCTTTTTGACTCTTTCTCCTATTTTGTAAAGCTTACAATTTTTACATTTAGGAATTAAGAACACCAACAAATGTGAGCAATTACAAGAAGTGTATAGGTACATAAACAGATAAGTAGATTATCTTTACAGATACCAGCAGCCAACTGGTTATACAGATTTGATTTGTGATTGAATAGTTTTTTTTTCTGTAATTTATTGAAATCAGCACCGCACAAATGGAATTTTCGAGTTTTTTTATAAAAAAAATTTAAATATTCAATTATGGTATTTGTAGGTACATTTGAATTTTGAATAAGGGAGAGTTAGTGTGCAGTGTGATATGTAGTACACATTTTTTTGGATTTTAGCTCGCATTCAGTCACAAAATATCACATAGGTACCTTCACAGTCACAGATATAGTTTATAGGTCTCTGTTTATCAAATATTTTGATAGATTTTAGATCTTTGACAAGAATATCAACAATAAATATTAAATGAAAAATTTTTGATTTAGAAAATCCCAGGGTAGATAAAAATTAATATTTGAAATTATTTTAGTGTTTTTAGATACAGACAATTTAGTCTAATATTTTGATGTGTTATGCATATACCTATGTACAAACTATAATGTAAATACCTACTATTTTAAACAAGCTTCAAAATGAAATCGAGATTCTCTGACGGTTTGGATCCGAAAGTTTTTTGTTAAAAAATACTAGTATCAATACAAGGCAAAATGTATCAAATGTATTAGTATTCTGTATAACTACCAGTACATATTTATGTAGGAACATATCTACTTTTGACTTTTGTTGTATTTATTTCTACGAATAAAATATCGATTTGTACAAGATTTTTTTTTTATCAATTTTTAGATTTCATTTTCTTCGTGTTTTTAAACAAGCCACGACTATTTTACATGGTAAATTTACAATTTCAATTTTTAAATGAAATTAAAGGTGTTGGTTCAAATATGAGTCGGAGTGAGATTTGTGAATCTTCAAAGTCAATGGTAGGATACAGTGTATAAGTAACTATACTGTATTATGCCTTACCTTTGTTTAATTCGGCTCTTTAATTGACTTGTTGACCGGGATTTATTATTTTGTTTTGGGAATAATCTGGTCGTATAAAATAATTTAAGTACAAGTTGAACAAGCCAGGTTACTACTACAAAGCAAGTAACATACTATGCCTTATTGTTAATACCTATTATAGTAGGTACTAGTAATAGTAGTAGGTAAGTAGTAAGTACTGTATTAGGTATAACAAGTTGGACATTATTGATTTATCTTTATTCGACCTGCCGCTGACATTGGACCTTATTATTTGGGGATTTATTATTTATATTTAATTCTACCTAATACAATGTGTAATCCCCATTGCAAACAATGGTCAGAATTCTTCAGTAATTGACCAGAACGAGTTTCCTAAGTAGAGTTCAATTACATTTTATTTGCAATTTGAACATTTTTATATACCACTGGGTTTTCGCCATTACCTTCAAACGTTATCTCTTCATAGGGACAGGCAGGTAGGTCGTAGAATCAAAGTCAAAGTCAAGATCAGATTGAGGATTTTTTAATAATACCATTTTGTAAGTACTACTACTATAATTTAGTATCTATCTAGATACGTACGATACTATAACGATACCTTGTAGAGAAACCTGATAAAAATGAATAAATAAATAGTCAAATCTCAATTGAAAGAGATAAGAGTTTCAAAAAACTTTGAAAAAAAAGAGAGAAATGATAATAGGTATTTTATCCTCAATCCTCAACCATTATTTTATTCTCCAATTTAAATTTAAAGTATCCTATAAATTATTATATGGAAATGATATACAATTTATACAATTACAATTTACAATTGAAATGTAATACACTCCCTTTAACCTCATAATTCTTGTAAATTAAGAAATCGAAAGGTAGTCCGAATTACCTACATTACATCTCATAAAGTACCTACTGTACATTATACCTACTGATATTACCTATAAGCCTATAGGCATATGAGAAAGTTGAAAAAAATAATCAGTTTTCTGTACAAAATGCCAATCAAAAAAACATTAGCTTCAAATATTTTACTATTTATTTCAAAAAAAGGTCTTCAAAGTATTTGTACAGATATGTATGTTTATTGACGTTAGCTGAATCAAAAAATAAAAAGTTAACTTTAAAAGATTTCTGAATAATCCAAAATAAATTCATTCATAATATGGTACAAGTTTAAAATTGTTATTAGAATTCTTTCAAAATTTGAATCATTACTTACTTAAACACTTGAGAGACTCTCAAAAAGTGTTTTTTGAATGCCTAAAGGACAATTTTAAATTTAAAAAGCCGACTTTGTATTCAATTTTTTTTGGCTAAATGACTTTAACCTGATTTAAATACAAAATTCAGGTAGTAAATTGGTATTTTGAAATTTGAAGATATATAAATAGGTATCGTTTGGATTTACAAAATATATTGAGTAATGTTAACAAGTTTTTTGAATAAAATTTGAGTTAATTTTAACTTATTTGTTTGTCTGTTTGTATTATTTTTACTAGGATCTAATTAACTGCTTTTTAGTTAATTGATAATACGAAGAGCATTGAAACGTTAGTCCCGGGTCATACGGATGTCAAATTCGGTGTCTCCGTCAGGCCCTTAAAGGGTCCACAGCATCATAAAGGATTAGGTCATCTGAAATTTTAGTCTAAATGATACAACTATGCCCTATATGGTGTCTTCATACCAAATTTGGTTAAAATCTGTCCGATAATTTTCGGGTAATCTTCTGGACACGCAGACAAACAGACGAACGGTCAAATGCAAGCAAACTTAAATAGCAATTGTAAGTGCTCGCTTCACTCGTACTGAAATACATTGTGAGTTGTAGGGTTTAAAATATAATTTGATTATAAGTAGGTGGTTACAAGATTTTACCTTTTTTTAATTACTTGTTTGAATCAAAACAGATACTTAATATAAAGGATTATAAAGTCCATTTTTAATTAAATTAATTTGTGGGAGTGTGTAAAGGCATGGCTTAATTTGCTTTGGCGATGGTATGGTTTCAAATTACTGGCAATATATTTTGAGGATTTTTCAATGGAGAGAAAGTCACATCTTTTAATTCAAGATACATAGATTCATATAGGTATAAGAATCATTAATAAAAAAAAATAAAATTAGTGAACATGTGTGAAGACTTGAAGACAAAAATTCTGAGCTCAAATTCTGAGCAGATTCGCTTGAACAATTAAAGAATTCTTCTTTCATTCAAATCTACTCTATCTAAACCAAAATTATTTTTATTATTCTTATTATGCATTTTGTACTTGTAATACAAGTACCTTTGTATTCAAATTCTCTTTTAAAAAAATATATTGTAGATACCTACCTAGGTAGGTAATGAAATTAAGCAAGATTTGTTTTATTCAAAAAGAATGATACCTAGATACTGTCAGGGTTGTTAATATTTTGAGAAATTTTTATCGAATTTCTGATACCTAGATACCTAGATACTGTCAGGGTTGTTAATATTTTGAGAAATTTTTACCGAATTTCTGATTGTGAGTCATTTTGAAATTTTTTTTATACCATTTGTACATATCTAGTGGATTAATAAAGTGAAATATTGGCCAAATTTTGGGCTCAAAAATTCCAAAATTTAATTTTATACTACCTAGTGTAATTACAAAATTCCAAAAAACCTCAAATATACCAGTTAAAAACCAGAAATTTGTAATAAACTCTCCAAAAATCTTGATATACTTAACCTTAAACTTACAGATATCTTAAGTTAACTTTTTAAAAGCCAACTATAAACAACCCTGTTTGAAACTTTGCAATTATCCATTATGAATTGTACGGTAAAGTGCGAAAAGCGGAACAAAAGTTACAAAAATTTTGAAAAGCATATCAATTAAGTTTCATTTTACCTTGTCCTATTGATAGATACTAGTTGTAGCACTACTACTTGTAAAGACTGGTGACCTGATAAGAGACTTGATATTATTTATTTTTGACTTGAATTGAAATTTTAAATCTTTAAGAAATTTTGTAAAAGAATCATAAAAAACTTTACTTTAATAAAACTGATAGATCGACTTTTTGTTTCACTTTTTATTCGAGAATTTTTACAAAATTATTCCGCTTGCTTTCATGCTTGTCATCAAAATTGATTTTTAAAGAATTTAAGCGAAATTAAGCAAAATTTAGAGCAAAAATCTCCGAGAACAATGTCCATATTGTTATTAGCACTATATCTATATTACCTACGCTTTTTGGTATTAAAAATGATGATCTAGCATATTTTGACAAATTTTTAGGGTAAAAATACCACTACATATCAGTAGATATATCGTAACTTGTGCTTTTTGACGTATTAATGCTTTTTTAGCAAAATTTGTAATCTTATATAGGTAAAAGTTGTATTTGAAAGTTTGATAATCTCATAAAATGTAAGTTAATTATATTTAAAAATATTCAAAAAAGGATTTTATTAGGTAAAGAAAGTCAATCAGTTGACAAGTTCAACATTCATTATCATATTTAAGTCCATATAAAGAAAGTGGGGGGACAAATCGATGACAAGAATTTTATTTAAAAAACATGCAAAATTTGCTTTTTTGGTAAATGATCAAATACCTATGTTTTTTTTACTTACAAGTATTCTATAAAGTGTTTTTCTGTACAGAATTCTGTAAAGATTCGCAAGTGTGTCAATTAAAAAGGTAAATAAGTTCAACCCATAATAAAATTTAAATTCCTCATATGATGATGATATCGTAATGTAATTGTAATTACACGAGCACACTTTGCGCATTTATAATATTTTAAATGAGTTTTATATGTAGGGGGTACGTAGTACAATAATGTGAGGAATTGACGATTTCTCAAAATTCATCAAATTTTTGCAGGATTTGCTCAAAAATAGTGAGAATAATAAGATTATAATGGTATTGCTTGAATGCCTAGTGAAGTGAATGATTAATTGCAATTGCAATAGGTATGAGCCATAGATGGGTACGGAATGCTCAGAGCAATTGAAATCAATTAAGGTGGTAAGAAATGGGTAAAAAAATATTAATTTTCAAATGTAGTGAAAGCCACTGATCTTGAATTCTTGTATCTGATTCTTGAAATCTTGAAATATTTGGGTGCAATTTTGGTCTTAAACTAGACCTAACTAGGATACCTATATCCTTAATATTAATAAGTAATAAGTATCTTACAACTAAGTCTTACAACTAAAACGGAGATTATTTCTTGTAATATCTTGTAATATCATTTTATAGATAAACAACTTTTAATTGTCAGAACTGTTCATTATCCCATTTATTTATTAATATTTACACCTAACGCATTATACTATTTCGATTCACATTTCAATTATACATTATCATTATCATGATCAATTCTGTGTCAAGTGGCCTATTATATTCGATATTTGTATTTGTGTAAAATGAGACATAGTATGACTACGGGGATACGACCAAGACTATTTTCAGTCACTTATGATGACCTCTTAAAGGTCAAAACGGGCTAAGTCCTTTTACAATGCTAGTATTCTGCACTTTATAATCTTAAATCTTAAAAAGTCTAGTTTGGTAGGTACAACAAATACAAGTATGATTTAAGTATAAAACCCAAAGGATTTAAATTATTATGATTGGGATGAGTTAATAATAATGCTCAGAACTTTTTGTTTGGGTGTGGTTGAAAGCACTTTTAATACTTAAATATATGAGCAAAAAGGAAATAATTATCTACTAGATATTTGGGACTTAACTCTACCTTACTTTACTACTTATCTGTACCCTACTTGTACGAGTACGAGTACGAGTATCAGTATAGTATCTTATATCTACCTACTACTTATATAGATTTAAGTTAAATCTTAAGAATTGGTAAGCAAAGGAATGAAACTAATTACATTTGCTCACAAAACTTAAAAATTTTGAAAAGTTTAAGGTAATCGTAGTTTTAAATTTTTCTCAAAAATTTGTACCTTCATCAGCTTCAGAGTCTGAAGCTCAGACTATAGAATGACTGAAATGAGCATGATATTGGATAAATTCTATAGTTCCTAAAAACCCCGCTAATTATCATTTTGAGCCTTCAGGATTTGGACAGAGATGAGTTTTTCAGAACCTGATACTTATTATTATGTAGATACAATTAGTCACAATCCAGGTATACCAATTACCAACAAAAATACACCATAAACAAAGTTGTAGTCTTAGTCTTAAGAAACCATTAGGATTTATTAGTAGGTATTTCATAATTTTCGACATTTTAAAGACTTTTTTTATGATTATTATATTATGAGATAGGTAGGTACGGGATAGAATATTTTTGAGGATTTTTGAGACTTCAAAATCTTTAAAAGGTTTCTAGCCTTTTTTTTTATCCTATTAAGTCCTAATATGTAATTTAGTGTTTCAAGTCCTTTTTTGGATTCGATTCTCTGTATTAATTCAAAGTCAAATACTCTACAAATTAATCGATAATTATCCATATATAATTACTTAATTGCAAAAGTAAATTGATCAAACCAATCGTAGTTCAAGTACCTACTATGCTCTGATCGAATCGAAATCGAAATTTTTCAAAAGTTATAATAGCCATGCTGATCTGAAGCTGTCAAATCGATCTCTCCTTTTTATTTTTCTAGTTCCTTTTTTAAATTATACCAGTACTTGTAGGTACATTACCTATCTACACTATTTGTTTACATTTTCTCATTTCAAAATTACTCTAGTGGAAAGCCTCAGCCATTCGAATTCGGCTCTTAAAACTCCTTAAAATGTAAAATGATTTATTTTTGGAGAGTTTTAAAAAGTTTAAAATCTCTCATTACATTACTTTAGAACTGACAACTGATAGTAGTAATCGTCTCTATTTCAAACGTGATAATAGCAGTATAAATCTCTTTTGTTTTTGATTTTGATTTAAAAAATTATACAGAATAGAGCCGAAAACAGTTTTAAAATGGAGAGATCTTTCAAGATCTTTTTTTATAAAAAGTCATTCAATATAATTATATTATTCATCTTAAAGTCCTGCTGTTACTTATCCACTTGTTTTCAAGTGTACTTTTCAAATATGTACTAATCTGTACTACACTATATGTATAAGTATCTATGTACTATGATTCAATTGAAATGCAATGAGAATGAATAAAAATAAGAATTCGAGTAAATTATGACAAAGTTGAGAGTTTTCTGCATTTCAAAATCCATCAACCGAAAAGTGCCTACAAAATGGCTAATAAAATATCCAAAGGAATTAGCTGAGTTTATAATAATGAATAAAATCTCAAGTATATCTATTTATCTACCTACTACCTATTCTGTAATCTAATTGGCTTACACTCATAAAATGCACCTACAAACGTTCCTACCTACATTAAAAAAATTTAATTCTTGCTAAACGATCATTAATTTTTATATATTTTTATATAAGTAACTTTTTGCCGATAAAGGGCTAAGCTTAGCAATTTGAATTCTTTCTAAAATTGAATAAACTAAGATTAATCCTATCTTACTCATGTAAAAAAAAATTTGATGGAAATTTCGAGAATTTTTCGAGATTTTAAATGCTCAACATCAGGTATCAGGTTTGATAATAAAATAAGTTTAATTAGTTACAAAATTAGCATAAAAAAGCTTATCTAAAATACAGAATTGGTTTCATTCATTTGATATTCTGTACCGATAGATCTATTAGATTCTATCTAATAATTCTGAAATCAAGAATTTTGCCATTCAAAAATGATGCGGTAGCCTCTGGATTGACATATTATATGTCTATTAAATTTGAAAATTGAAAAATAAGCATTAGGTTTTAAGTATAATAAAATAAGTAAAATATAGTAACTATCGGCTCTAGGACAAAATCCTATCTGCCAAAATCCTAACATACCAAAATCCTATCTCCCAAAATCCTACCGACCGAAATCCTACCTAAACCAAAATCCAAAATTTTGTCAAAATTCTCAACTTTTGAGAATTGTAATATTCAATTTTTGACAAAATTCACGAGAATTGGTCAGATTTAGTCAAAATTTAGTCAGAATTTTGTCAAAATTTCCAACTTTTGAGAACTGAATATGCAATTTTTGACAAAATTCACGATAATTGACAGATTTAGACAAATTTTAGCCAAAAATTCTCAAAAGTTGGAAATTTTGACAAAATTTTGACTAAAAATCTGACCAATTCAATTCTCTTCACTTTAGTCAAAAATTGCGTATTAAAAATCTCATAAGTTGAGAATTTTGACAAAATTTTGGCTTTTGGTTTAGGTAGGATTTCGGTCGGTAGGATTTTGGTTTAGGTAGGATTTCGGCAGGTAGGATTTTGGTTCGGTAGGATTTTGGTTTGGTAGAATTTTGGGAGGTAGGATTTTGGTATGTTAGGATTTTGGCAGATAGGATTTTGTCCTCGACCCGTAACTATCTACCTTTTTTAAAACGCTTTCTAGAAACATTTACATTTTCATATTAAAAATTATGAGCATATTACTATAATATACAGATATCTACATATTATCAGTGATCAGTAATGAAATGACAATTATTTCAAAGCAAATAAACCAGGTTTTTAATTGTTCTTGTCTCAACTAATTACAAAGTAACTTGCTAATAATTACTATAAATAGCTAGTATAAGTATCGTTACTTATAGGTATAGCAAATATAGTATAAGTATCATTGGCTCTAGGAAAAAATCCCAAATACCAAAATCCTAAAATACCAAAATCCCAAAACCAAAATCCCAAAACCAAAATCC
>JAQIXA010000933.1:0-31700 GCA_034699045.1 Nanhermannia cf. coronata Gr-Ori-00579
CTAAGCAGTTTAAGCACTTTTAAGCACTTATACCTCAAATAAGCAAAATAAGCACTTATAAAATTTTACTGGTGACCCTTACAAGAGGTCATTCGCCTATATCCGAGGTCTCAAGTCTTAAATGTTGATAGAAAAAAATAAGCATTTAAGCAAAAATCCGCTGTCTGGTAATAAGGTTAGCTCATGAGTTTATTAAAAAGAGTATACTTTCATAAGATAACTTTTATAATTAGATAAAATTTGAGAACATAAATATACTCATATAGTAAACCTACAGTATTTTTGTAAGAAAAGACAAAAACTGGAAACTTAATTATGTCGATTATTTAAGTATTTTGCAACTTTGTTATTGAAATATGATACTACCATTTACTAAATACATATAAAAGTATACCTATTATGTTATTTTAGGGTCAGATAATTTGCTCTTCACTTGTTGAAGTTTCGGATGGGAAGGGTCGACCACAGCCCAGACGACTTCTTTTAACTTCAACCCATCTTCAAGTATGTACTTACCTTGAATATTCTGAATAATTAATAGAGCAATTTTGATAATGCATTTCGTCCACTTGAGTATTTACAAGGCAATTTTAAACTTTTCTATAAATATACATAATTTAGATCCAAAAGAATGTGTCCAAGGATGCTGAAGACGTGGATTCGAATCGACCAACCCATGGTTCGGTATCTGATCGAGGTTTTTCTGGAGAAGGAAGTTTTGACTCTTTTACAGACTCGAACTCACCACCACCTGAATTCATTGTAATGCACTCATACACACTCATATATTCATTATAATTAATGTAAAAATATCAACATAATTAATTTGAATTTCGAGCTAATCATCTGAGAAATATCCTATATATATATATATATATAGGATAATAAATGATAAGACCTTTTTCTATCAAAAGTTATGAAAAAACTACTTTGAAACAGATGAAGTTTTTGTGGTGAAATTGAGGAAATTTTTGATCAAAAAAATGTATTTTAATTACTTTTTTGTTAATTTACAAAAACTTAAATAGTTCTAACCTTTCGGTGCGAATCGAACTAACGAGATTTTTTAAGTAATAAATAAGATTTGAATTCACATTTCACAGTGATCTAGGCATTCAAAAAAGTAGCGTAGGTATTGTGTCTTTTGCCCCTATGGAATTATTTGTCAGACTAATAAATCGGATCACAAATCAGCTGAGATGGATCCGTCTGGGAGGTCAAGTCTTACCATTATAATAGACCTTATTATATCAATCTATAAAAACTTCAAATAGTTACATTTTTAAACAAAGTGGCTTATTTATTTATCCTCGAAACTTTTGTTTCTGTTTTTTTGTAGAAAAGAGAAGTGACTCTCTCTAGAGTGGACAATACCCTAGGGATCAGTGTCCGAGGTGGTGCCGAACACAACGTAAGAAATACCCTCAACTTTTCTCAACTACCGAATTTTTTGTGATGAAATAATCACGTCCAATTTTTGCGGATTTAGCTTCCTCTAATAATCAGTCGACTGACACCAGGGAGTCCAGCAGCCCTGTGCAAGCAAATATATATAGGAGATGCCATAATTTCAAGTAAGTTCTCGACAGAGGAAAAGTTTTAATTGAGACTCGAGTTTATAATCCCAATTTCTCAGAAAATTCCAGTTATTTTTAACCCTGAAAGACACACTACATATAATTATACCCTATAGTAGTACCTATAGTACCTACAATACTAGTACTTGTAAGGTACTAGTTTGATAGAAATATATCTACTTGAAGGATTAGAAATGAAAACTTCAATTCTCATCCAACTTCTATTATGAAATGAAACAATCATAGCTTACAGTACTTACACTTACCTAAGTTTAAGCCCCTTTGTATAGACAAAGAGGCTTTAAGTAATCCCTTTATTTTACCGTCGGTTCTTATATTCTCATTTTAATGCAGTCTTACAAGTACATTTCATTATCCAAAATTCAGAATTCAGAATCTAGTGCAGACCTACATAGACGACGGTTATAACTAATACATCTCATATTTTGCAATTTTGCAATATTTTAAGTAGGAAAGTAAGCTTAATTTATAAACTTAATGGTCGCTTTTCCAAGTACCAGTAGGACTAATGTTTAAGCAGATAGATCGCTTCAATATGTCTCTCAACATTTCACTTTTTACACTTTTAATTTATGTGAAACGAACCATTAAACTATAAATATTTAGCATCTCGTATTACTCAACTGTCTACAAGTCACAAGTACCCTATACTTACCTTACTAGTACTAGTAAATTTAAAGTACTATTAGGTATTATACTTAAAATGGTGTAAAATTAATGACTCGATTCTCAAGAGGAAAGTGAGAATTAGGGAAATAGCAAGTGTACTTTGTTACTGAATTTAATGCCTGTTTTTTTTGCATGTCTTGTTTATTCTACCTACAGTAAATGGAGTCAAAATAACGCTCATGAATCATGAGAAGGCAGTAGGTAAGACTACATACTATGTATAATAATATGAATATGATATGATTTATAAAATATTTATGAGAATTAATTTTCTATGCATTAGATATTAAGCTTCTATTAGTATATGTACATACGTATATTATGTAGGCATACGGATTATTTATTTATAACTTTTTCTTTTGTTGTATGAAATATAGAATTTTTGAATAATTCTGGAAACACTGTACAGTTGAAACTCAAGTATTTCTCATCAGCAAAACCTTTCCTTTCTCCGACTTCACAAAGTAAGTTTTTGTTCATTTCTATGCCCTTATATATTTGTTACTAGCTTAGCTGTATTAGGATTCTAACTGAAACTGAAGTAGGTATAATAGGATTTCATCAAATTTTGCATCAAATACAAGTACTGATATAATACTTATATAATATTTAATATTTGCATAAGGTATGCATGAAATTTGAAATAAAGGATAGTTAAAATATAAATCCTCTTGAAAATCAAATCGACTTTCTCCTACCTACTTTCTCTGACTGATTATGAACATTTTGTGAAAGCCAGCCAGCCATGAAAATATTTTAAATCGTATTCATAGGTACCCTTACCTAATGTATGAATTCATATATACATACGTATGTACAGAATCGAAGTCAGTAGATTTAAATGGAAAATGTAAAGAATGAAATTTAGTTCTCGCAAATCCAATTTCTCTCATCAAAAATCAGATCCTTTAATGTATATTTCATCCAAATGAAATAAAATCTAGAGTCTGTGTTGACTTTTAAACTTTTGCTTTTCAAATGCTCTGTTGAACATTCTGTATACCTACCCATAACAAGAGGGTATAAAAAGTTAACGTATACCTAGCCCTAAGCTAGTTAGTCAGTTTGATAAAAAATTTATTATACCTATCAGAAAAATTCTAGTTAAGATAAGAGAAATGAGATTTCGTCCGAATATGCAAATGACTTTATACAGAGTTGTCAAAAATTCAAGTTTTATGGGGATTTTGTTTCATATTCTGTAAATCTAATTTTAAATTTTTGGAAAATTTTAGTTAGACAAAAATACTCAAAATATCTTTATTCAAGTGATTACACATATTTTTTCTATAAAATAACAAAATTATATACATAAATTTTAGATCAAAAATGAGCAAAACTTCACAATTTTTGAGTTTTGGTCTCTTCAAATAACCAAAAAAAAGTCACAATTTACAACACTGATAGATAAAGAGAGAAAAAATAAGAGGAAAAGTAAAAGTCCTTCAATAAAATCCAATGTTTTGTGTAAAAACTAACTTATTTCGAGCTTTTTTGGTTGGTTCGTCTACTTATTTGAAATGTAATACATACTTATTGTTACTGTTAAAATGGTATACTCGTACTTGCTACATATCTACATTAAATTAAATTAACTTTTCTACCTAAACAAGTTCAAGATTCTTTTTATTTTTATAATTTGGTTATGTAAATATGCATATAAACTTAAAGCAAGTCTCTATTAATCTAATTTACGAGATTATTACGATAAATAAAAAGAAAAAATGCAGAATTCTAAGAAAAATAACGACCCCCTGTGAATTTAATTATTGTTTATATAGTAGTAGTAGTACGGATAGTAGCTTAGTAAAAAGTACTTACGTAATAAGCAACGAATTATATCGAACCCTACTGCTTTCTTTTCTATACTGTAGCTACTTCTTAAATACTGTATGGTAATAGAAAGTACATAAAAATTGTTGAAAAATTCTCATCAGAGATTTTATTACCCTTTATATTTTGATATTATCTCTTAAATCATCGTTTATTATTTTCCCAATAATCCCATAAAGTAACACTTGTGCTATAAAAATTTCTCTAAAAAAGAATCTTTTTGATGTTGAGGAAATTAAGGCTGGCTTGACTGTAGATTATTGCATTGGTTGTAGGCAGGGAATACCTTACCTTTAATATTTTTTTCTATTTTATTTATAACTTTTATTGTAGACTTATGTGAATCTAATTTAAATCAATGGGACGCAGCAGACGAGCAAAACTGTGAATGGGAAACTGAACGACAAATTCCTCTTTTATTTGCATTGTAAGTCATATAATATCCTTATATGTACTAGTGTATCATAGGCATAGGTAGATTTATTAAAAGTTTCAAAAATATAAAAAGTAAAAAATTAATTCTTTTTTGTAGGTTAACTCGCTTTTTCGGAACTACAGATAGGCTAAGATATAATGCCTTTGAAGTTAGATCTGGTAAGCTTACATAAGAAGGGTACATAAGTACTTATATACTCGTACAAATACTTGCCATATTTTACAAAAAAATGTGGGTAATTTTAAGATGATTTTTGGATATTAGGATAAAATTTACTTTTTTTAAAGAAATACCGATAATACTACCTATATACATTACAGAGCCTGAGATTTTTTATTATTATGCTTTTAACTACCTACAGATACAATATTTATAACTTAAATCCGGATAGTTTTTTCACATTTAAAAAAAATCACAATCTTTTCCTATAGGTGTGTATCTCTATTCTGTACATTACTGATAGATTTTCCATAATTTCGTTTTTTTATTCAAAATTTCTCTGGTTTTTTTATTGAGAATTTGGATATTATTTTATTGAATAACCCAAATCGAATGTTTTTTAGTCACCCTTGAGCTAATAAAATTGTTTCCTTTATTATTTCATCAAGGTACTGGATACTCTTCTGGAATCATATTTTGTGATGCATACTCATTAAATTCTTGGTTGAAAGCAATATCTGATACAATTAACGGAATAAACCACTTACAGGTATGTAGTAAATACTTACCTATAGCTTTAGAAAACTTATATTACCTACTTGTTGGTTTTAATCAATTCATTGTTCAAATATTTGCTCAAATTTCTAATAGATAAAAGTTTGGGCTCAAGAAACGCAAGTAGAAATCTTTTATGTTGGTTGGGTCTGGGAAGGTTCGAAGGAGAATGTAAGATACATACGTAATAATTTAATTAAATCCTTATCAGTCTTGTATATGTATAAGTACATTTACCTGTCTAATAATATTACATAATACTGATACATATTTCTTATGTAAATAGCCTGATAGTGAGAACAACCATTTACAAAATTTAATTTGGAAGCCAAAAGTTTTAGCCATTAGGGGCAATTATCTTTACTACATGAATTACCCGCCTGGGGTCGGTTCTCAAGAATGGGATGAGAAAACCAGTGATAAAGACAGAATGGTCTGCCCCATTGTTACAACTTTATTTAGGGTCTTAAATACAACGACAGAGCTACTAGATGAGAGACAGCATTGTTTTAGGTAAGAATTTTGCAAATATTTTTGAAAAAATGTCTTAATTTTTTATATTTTTACAGCCTCCAGATTGCTAAAGAAAATGATAGGTTTGTCTTACATTGAGATTTTATACGGCTAGATTTTAATGAAATATTTTTTGTAGTTTTCCAGCGAATGGAGAAAAGCAGGAAGCAATCAATTTATACCTCAGTACTGAGACAAGACAAGAATTAATTAAAGGTATTAAAAATTATATCTAGATATGGGTTTAAACTCATAATAGGATATCTATATAAAGTTTTGAAAAAAAATTCTAAAATATACATAGGATTAGTTAGTTACTTACATACCAACACTATTTCAAATATTTTTTTGAGATTTTTTAATAAAATTTATACTTTCTTCAGTGGAAGCCAGTTGGCAGAAAGCAATAGTCGCGAGCGTGAAATCGAATAAGGTGTGAATTATAATTGTACGTTAATTGCATCCTTTTATAAAATATAGATTTCATTATTTTTGTAACAAATCCCAAAGAATTGGTTTAAATATTTGGTTTTTTTTTTTCTATTTGGAGCAGAAGATAACGTATTCAGTTTGGTGGGGAGGTCGGCCATGCCAGTTAGAAATCGATTTCACACATTCAGTCTTCAACATGTACAGAACTTCGTCAAAACCATCGGCACCACTTTGGACACGAAAATTTTCAGCACTTAAAAGCTCTTCTGATGATTCGAGAACAAGGTATTTTGTACTAGTATACTACTCTTTGAAACCTTGATTTCATAATTTCGATCAAAATATTTTGAAATACACATGAATATAATTTTACTAATTTATTTAAATATTCCCAGTACAAATATAGGTGAAAACAATGTTTCAAAGAGAAACCACAGTTTAATTTTAAAAATTCATAACTACTGTAAACTAATTCAAAATTTAGGTATCACATTTTTGCAATTTAAAGCTATTCAATTTTCGAAAAAAGCGAAGATCCTAATCTAAAATTGGAAAAAAGTATTTTTCCAATCGAAAATTTATTCAAATCTCACAAAATGTTGATAAATTGATTTTTCGAAATTTACAGTATTCTTACCGTATTCTCGAACCATATTGAGAATTTCCCCTTATATTCTTAGTAATAATTACCTAATCAGATTTTGTTTTAATTTTTTTTGCAGACTCACCTTAAAATTCCATGGGACAACACCACCAGAAACAGAGACAATTGAGTGTCGAGATCTTCATCGAGTCCTCTTCACAATCCATTCTTTTCTTCTCGCCAAAGTTGTCCACTGAAAAAATCCCACACAAAACCTCATAATAATCTAATAATTAATTACAATATTTAAAATTTAAAATAATAATTATTGTTATACAATTACATATTGTACCTTATACTTGTATTCTAACAACTATTTCAAACCAGTTTCATTACAAATTATTCATTAATTATGTATTCAAATATTGTTAAAAACTGCGACCCTGATAATCTTGAACAACACTTACCATTATTTTTTTTTCAATTTACTCTAACTTCTTGAAAATCGAATTAAGTGGCTCAAAGTACACAAGTACTTATTCTTACTTTCAAATTTTTTCAAATATTTCTCTACCTACTAATCGTATATTTGATAAAATTATGCATTTATTCAGCTATTTATATTAAATCGATTAAATAAGACCCAAACCAAACCAATAAGATTACATTAATCTTAAGGTTATAGTCAAGTTATTGCATAAGTATAATTGTGATAGTTAATGCAAAAAATTTGTAATTTTATGCACTATATGTAATCATCCTAAATCCCGTGCCTTTTTATAATTCAATTGCAATACAAATTACCTATAGTGTACTATATACAAGTATAAATTGATTCTACACTATTATGCATTAAATATTTTTTTATTTTTACTTACCAAAAATCGTAAGTTTTGAACCTAAGTTGGGCATTTAAGTACGATTTTTTCCTTTTAAATTACCTGTATTTATGGTCTTTAGTTCAAAACTTAAATAATATAGTAAAGCATTTTGAATTTTATTGTAATTCGGTTTTTCAGGTCTTTGCAAGTTAAATCTAATATTAAGGCCAGAAGCCCACTATAACACGAAGATATCCTTTAATTTTTACTGCTAATGTTCCACATTTTTAATCGAATTTTATTTTGTCCACTTAAAAAATCAAAAAATCAAATTTCTCTAAAAATTTTCTCCATAAAAGTAATAAAAAGTAAATAGTGAAATAATGACTCGTTGTATAAGAATACATACTTATAGGTAATAGTAATAAATAATAAAAAACTAGTAATTTTAGCTCAAGATTAAAATTAATATGCTATTGATGTTTTAATAATTTTGTTATTTATTCTTATAAGTACTAGGTACCTACGTTTAATATACCTAATTGTATGAAGATTAGAGGGCTAGACCTGGTTTAATTAAAGGTTGTGACCATTGAAATTAAAATTTATTCAAATTATAAGCTATAATTACCCAAGTACATATATAACATACTATAGTACTAGTATTTTTGTATAAGTTCAAACTTCAAACATTTGATGCCAAATTACTATTTACCTCAAGTTTTTTTTTTGTTTTATGTACTTGTAAGGTAGATTTAATTAAGATTAGCAATTAGAGATTAGATTAATTTCCGTCCCTCGACTCTAGTAATCAAATTGTTATTGTTATTGTAATTATAATTATAAGTAACCATGTATATACTATGTACATTAGTAATAATTACCCAATTTAAAAATTTCTTTGATAAAATTATACCATATAATCATACTACAGATACATTTCCCTATTTATTCGAATATTAATTAACTACTAGTACCTACGAGTAATGACTATACCTAAACAAAAATTTTTGAAATATTTTGAAATCTTGAAAAGGCAAGTAATGATAAGGATTTGAATTTTTGAATGAGATGAGAAAAATATGAATATTTTGAAATCGGTAAATTTTATGGTGATAGGTCATTTATACCAAATCAAAAGTGTTGAATATTTTTTAAAATTAAATGAGATTGGAACATACTTACTTAATTAAGAAATGATAATCTAAAAAGGCATATAAAATACATGTATATTAAATTGAACACTATTGCTTATTGATATTTACTATTAACAAAAGTAATATACCTCATTTGCCTTTGAGTTTGACTCCAAAATCTAAACAAAATTGTAGAAAATTGTAAAAAATCTACATAAAATTGTAGGTTCTGAATTGTAATATCCCCCTTAATAATTAGCAATTAAATGAAATTGTGTGTAATATTAATTGATTACTAAATGATAAGAATTAACTTTGTATTTCTAATCTATGTATCTAATTGATTTTCAACGAAAAATAAATATAAATAAATATACTTTATTTATTTCATTCATCAAAGTTAAACCACAAAATTACATTTCATTTTATAATCTAGTTATCTTAATACTATATCGTAGTTGCTAATTATACCTTAATAACAGTAAGTACCAATATTAATTGGAGTATATAAATTAATGTAATTTATCTTAAATAATTGGTAATTCTTAAAAGTAATGAATTCAAGTAATTTACACAAGTTTTTTAATTAAATCTTAACTATTTCTTACAAAACATACACGAATAAAATAGATAATTAATCGAGATTTTCTAGATCCACTTGAGACTCAATCCAGACAACAATTCAACATTTTATGAGTATATAAATATTTTAATACATAAATATATAATAATTAGCACCATAATTATAAATAGTAATTGTTATAATCATTTAATACTAATTTGTGTAGATAGTAGTTTAATCTGGTATTTTAGGGATTTTACAAATGATTTGCAAGATTTTATACGTGCATATGTGAGATATAAAAATTATTTGATTAGATTTTTACTTGTTTGTAAGTATTTCGGAGGGAAATTTTTGTAAGATAGCTGATAGCACGCACGATTCTCTGAAATTGTTTATAAATACATACATAACTTACATATATTTATATGTATGCCAGGACTGATTACAATTTTTGTATAAATTTGTATACGTATTAAGCAGGGTACTCCTTCAGATGGTTTTCGTATGCTTAAGGCTCTCCGTTTTGTTTCTAGTATTTATACAGTTTTATAATATTTCAAACAAATACTAGACTTGATGTTATGTGCAAGAAATTCTAGGTTTTAATAAATTGGGTAGGTTTAATCGCAATTTTACCTAAATTTAACTATAATTAATTAAACTTCGAAATGTTGTAATAACAAATTGTTTCATTTTGGTGTCTTCTAAATCAGTTATGAATTTCGAACCAAATCATAGCTTTCAATATTATACAAGACCAATTTGATTGGCAATTTTTTAGCCATACTAACTGAAAACACAAGCTTAAAATCTAAATGAACACAATTTTTATTTTTTTGAGAGTTTATACTGAAAGAAATTTGAGATGAAATTAATATAAAAAATGAAAATTTTGATTCAAAATTTGTACAGTTCCAGTGTAATGTAAAAAATGTTGAGATTTTATCAACCAAAATTGGCAATATTTTAGCCATAAAAAGTAAAACACGAGCTTTTAGGGCCTGATCCGATATAGGAAATTAGACTCAGGTTCTACTTATGTTAAGAACAAAATTTAAGAACCTAGAATTTCTTGCACTAAAATTTCTATTTATACTTTGTCAACATGAATCAAAGGAATACTGGCATCTCTCACGCTACTAGTGACCACTTGGACAGTTTTATTTCCAGTTTTATTTTCTCCACAACCACCACCAGGACTTTTGTTGAGACATTTGAGTTCTTCATTGGTGGCCAGTTTTGGTGATTGATTGCAATTTTGAACCCTTTTTATACTTTGTGGATTCCTGATAGAATAACCCGTTCTTAATGATGTACCTCTAGAGAAACTATACGTAAATCATAGAAAAAAAACAAAAAATAATAAATCAAAAAGTAAAAAAGAAATTATAAGGGGACAAATATTTAGTAAGTAAGGTTAAAAAAATTGGCAATTAAATAAATTAAAATTAGACTGAAACGACAGGCAAAGCAAAGAATAATTTATTGATACAGAAATTGGACTCATGCTTAGTCTTCATGCTCATACAATTTCGATGATCTATAAAGGTGCAAAAAGTTGTTGGGTTTGGTTTAGAATATTAAAAAGACAAAATTAAAAATAATACTATATCTAAAGAATGAATGCATATAGAATTGTAAAAAAAATCATTTGAACCTGATTGTTGAATTCATGGTTAATTCCAGGTCTCCATCGTTAAATTGTGGTCCAGGTGTTTTTCTCCAGAAAAATATGTATGCACAGAAATATTTACGATATTTATCGCTTAATGCTGTGTACAATAGGAAATTACAGGCTGCATTCAATGCACTAAAAAAATTTAAATTTTTCAAAAATGTAAACCTTTAAATTATCGTTAAACTTACACAAGTAAATTGCATATATTTCCAATGCCTCTTAATAAAGCATCTCCTTCTGGTGATGGAACATGAAATAAATCATATAGTAAAACTGCTCCCGTACTTTGAAAAAAAAATTATGATTATTAGAGGTTTTAAATATTCAAATAAAAATAAGTTATCATTATTACGGTAATTGGCATATCAAGAATACAATGACGACTGCAATTAACGTTATAGTAATTCTATTTTCTTGTCTGAGAGTCTGAAAAATAGAAAATATAATTTTTTTTACAAAATCCGTTTTTTACTAGTTCTATGTATAGTACATAGGTATGCGTATATATAGTTAAGTAATAGTAAGTACCCTACTTGCAATAAGGTAGGGTAATGAAAAGAAATGGTCAGGAGATTTTGCAATTGAAAAGAATTTCAAATCTCAACTTTCCATCTTTTGTACAATTTATGTTTTTATACAAAAAAATAGCTCAAAAAAATGCTGAGCTCCTGAAAACTTCAAAAGTAAATCGCTAATCATAATCATAAAATAACTTGCTTAAATAATAAATGTAAAAGGTAAGTAGTAGTTCTTGTACTCATTTTGAAGATAGTTTTATACATATATATATATCAGTAGGTCTGTCATAAAAATGAAATCAAAAATTATATTTACTTTGAAGCTGATAAGTATTTCAGATTTTTCAAAGAAATTGTAAGCTCTTTTTGGTAATAATATAATACAAAAAATGCCTTAGATCTTGAGATTGAGTTAAAATTGAGGAATATTTCTTGAGAAATGTGTACTATAGGTATATGTAAAGTGTATTTATAGATTTCTTTAACCCATTGAAATAAACTGAGAACTTTGGGTAATAAAAATAAAAATTGATGGTAAATTGCAAGTGAGAAAAGTTTAAGGTTTTATATGCAAAAACCGGCAGTTTGAGTTTGACGTAATAAAATAAAACAAAACATTTACAGAAAAAGTTGGCCTTTACAGTATAGGTAGGTGTAGGTACATACCTGTAGATAACGAGTTGAAGAATTTTGCTGGTTGGTCATTTGTTTTCGAGCTATTCTACTACGTCTAACCTATAGATAGATATAAATAGGTTTTTTTTAGAATAAGCACACTTTGTATATAAAAAATGTTAAAAAAATATATATTTTTCTGTAATAAAAACTGCAGAACAGCAGGACTTACTGTTTGAATAAGAATAGTGTTCAGTATTGAAAGAATGGCAAGTGGAATAAATACAAACATTATGGATGAGAACCAAAAGAAACATGTTCTGTACGTGTCATTTTGTCCTAATTCACTTAAGTTCAGTAGGTAAATCTAGAATAAACATATATCATTATATCACCAGTTTACCTAAAAATAATTTTATATCTAGGATATCTTGATAATATGTATGCACTTACTGTTTCATTATCAATATTTGTAGAATTAGCAATGGTCCATTCGAACGGAGTACTCGAAGTCGAAGCAAAACAAATACAATACACCAAAATGGCGACTTTTATGGCCCTTTCCTCTGTACATAATATCTATCAAAAATTAAAATTAAATTTCATAATTTTTCATAATATCTTTCATAATAATTAATACTAGTTCAAAATTTAAACTCTTTTTTTCAAGAAAATATGAATCAGATGAACAGTGCAGATTGATCAGTGCAATTGTTGTTCTATTCAGATTTGGAAATTTTGTCAGATCTAATCTGGCAAATCGAATATAAAACAATTGAAGTCTAAATAGCTCAATTAGTTAAATCACAATCTGCTGGTGTATAAATATAAAATAGGTCGAAGTTTAGTTTTTAAAGCTGAATCTAGTAGTATTTAAAACAAATTTTACCCTTTAAGTAAGGTAATATAAAAGCGATATATCAAAACTTGAAAAATTTTAGTTTAAGTTTAAATTTATTTCGGTCAAACTCAAATGACACGACCTATTTTTATTATGTTCAATAAATGGAAAAATATAATTATTTTTATACTTTTTTTATCTGTATATACAGGAATCAATAAGGTACCATACTGATAATTTACTACAGACTTTTTTATTGATTTTCAATGTTAACAAACTCACCTTCCCCCTCATTGGATGACAAACTGTTCAAAAAGAGAGATTATTATTAGTAATTGACAATAATTTACTAAGTTTACCGATAAAGTAAAAAAAAAAAAAAAGTTGTAATCTCACCTGCAATATATCTTTCAATGGTAAAGGAGACAGTTATCCAAACAGAAGTTGAACCTAAATTATGAAGAAATCTCATAATTTACTTGTTATTATCATTACTTTCTATATTACATAATAAGTTTGTCACTTTGACTTTCTTTTATCTCTTTACGAGAATGAATGTATTATTTACAAAGATAACTTTTCCTGTCTTTTACTTGTCTTGTTTTATAAAAGTAACTCATATTATTATGTAATAAATAAACTTTTTACTTACTAGCAGCATCGTTTACCCAGTAACCAAATGGTTTATACCACCAATAAAACCAATACTGACTCATAACTATAAGAAAACACATTTATGAGCTTGTAATACTAAAAGTATAGATTTTTGTAGTATTTCTGTAATTACCTGAATAATGTGAGAGTGAAAGAGAAAAAGTGAGTAGAAGGAACAGAAGGTCGGAAACGGCAAGTGCTGTTAAATATCTGCAAAATATTCAAAAAAAAAATCAAAAATTTTAAAAATCGCCATACATTTTATAATGTTTTTTCTTATATCAAGATAATATCTACATATTATATAGAATAGTAGGAACTTGGAAAAATTGAATAATTTTACCAAATCGTATTTAGTTTCTAAATAATTTTAAAATCTTGAAGCTTTCACCCTTGGAAAAGTGATTATTGATTATGATATTTTTAAAGCTTATGTCAAGTAATATATTTGCTCATATTTTGAAATGTGTATGGAATAACATATTCATATGAGATATTTTGGTAGTGTTGATATTGGTATTGAAATTAATAAATGAAATGAAAGAAAAGAGATTTAGGTTTGAAGCAAAAGTAAGCTTTTATAAATATCCACGATGAAATGAAGTAGAATGATAAACATGTTCTCAAAAAGAATTTAGTATAAAAAATTATGCTTATAGGTACTGTTACTGTATTACTGCACATATCATAATCATAATATACAATCCTGTTTATAATATACTGAGAGTATGGATTCGAAGCTATTGATATTTACATAAGGGGATAAAAATGACAAGCTTCATTTTTGACATCAACATCACCTCAAACTTTTCATAATGTGAAATATTATGAAAGGAAGTATCAACACTCATATCATATAATATACAGTTAAATGCAATTCATATGTTAGTAGTAATACTAGTAAATTTTGCAATTTATATAAAGTTGAAATGGAATAGCCCCGAGAAATGTTTAGATTTTACGAGAAATGGATTATATATTTTTTTATACACAAATAAAGAAATAGGTACTCAGAAGACTAGCCAATCTATTTATACTTTATGATTAGAATTAGTAGGCTTATAAAATTGATATTAGGTAGAGTAGGGTACCCTACTATTTTATTTAAAAGTTTAAAATGTAATTTTGATGACTGAAATAAAATATCTCGAGGGTCATTAATGTGTCAATTTTTTACTTGATTAAATATACCTACTCGTAGTAGGCCTAACCTTATTCTAACCATTATAATAGCTATATGGTGATTAGAACAGTTGGACGATACTCATTTTTTTAATTAATTTTGTTCATTACAAAATTAATGTTCTTCAATTTTTCATCAAAGTAAACAAATGTCTACCTATACTATGGTATGGTACCTACTAATGAGAAAGTAAGAAATGAACTTTCATGACTCGAGTAATTAAAAATTCATACACCGGATGATAAAGAATTGTATTTTTCAAATTAATTACTCGAAATTTCTTTAAAACAGAAACTTTTTGTTACTCAAAAAAAGTTTTCACAATTCTTATAACTCTTATACTCGTATGAACCGAATAGAAAAATGGTTTAATCATTCATACCTAACAACTTTGTCTTTTTTCTAAAAATATTGCATCATTTCACTCATTTCCATCAAAACTAGATTTACCTAAAGTAATTTCAATTTCTCAAATTTTTGATAAAAATCTTCAATTTCTTATTATAAAACCTTATAATTTCATAATTTTTCAAGTTTAAAATGCAATTATTAGATATGTAATATGTAATATTTATTAGGTAGGTATATGTAGTTTTGTAATGCAATTGGGCCAAATATTTGTCCTCATGAAAAACCCTTATAAGATTTATGATGTTGCATAAACTTGTAGAATATAAGGCCAAGAAATAGATTAATTAATCTTAAGTTTATTTTTGAATCTAATAAAAGCGAACTTCCAGCAGAAGTGCTTTCCATTTTCGAAAAACTTGCAAAAGATTATCCTCTACTCTATAAGTATTTACGACTATACTATTTATAAGTATCTAAATATCTATCTAGATACCTACTTTATAATGAAATTTACTACTATGGAGCATCTCAAAAATACTACTATGAGCTAAAAATAAATACAATATAATCATAATAACCAAGCTAATCTCAAGCAATATTACTTTTTTATAGTTAGAAGTACTACTTAGAATTAGTAGTAGTTTTTTGCATAATCTTAACTTACATTTTATGTATATGCAAATATTGAATAGTCAAAAGAGATATTTCTTGCAATATTTTGATTATAATATTAGACTACTTGGAATATTGTCAAACCTACTGAACACTTCATTATGCACGTAATCATAAGTATATACTGTAAAAGTGTATAAGGTACTTATGTGTAGTGGATAACCAAGAAATGAAAATAAAATTTAGAATCCAAGTGATTAATAAGATCAAAAAATTAACCTTCCAACATTTTTCATTCTGATGGGTTAAATAAAACGTAAATGTCAACAATGGCAGAATTTTTATTTTCCTTTTTTTTTTTGCTTACTCGATAAGCCTTCCTTTCATTTCAACTTGTTTGTGTTTTGTCAAAACATTTCCGTTTGAAATGGCAAACATTTTCTGATTATTGAAATACTTTTTACCAATCTGAATTTGAATCAGTTGACGTCTGCCTGTAGTCTGTTCTACTTATAGAGTAATACAGACAACCACAACTGGCCCTATTTTATATTCAAAACATGCTAAAGAAACTTTTTTTTTACTTCAGTTGATTCAGTTAAATTTTTATTTTCTTTTATAGATACTTACTCTCTTTGTAGTGCATTTATTTTACTTTTCGACGATTTCGAAAAAAAAATCTATAAAATGTTCTGACTTGAAATGTTACATGTTGCTCAAATTTATTAGCCCGCATTTATAAAATAATGGCATTAGAAGAGACTGTACTGTTCAGTAGGTATTAGGTATGTATTGGATTAGGTAATGGTGTAAACATAAATTATTAGTGCTTATAGGATTAGCAAGAAAGTAAGAAAATACTCGTAGTATCTACTTGAATTTAAAATATGATCCAATTAAATAGTACCCTACTACAACTCTCAACTATTTACGATTATGAGGTGTTCTCGCGAATTTTTTGGCCAAATTGAAGATTTTTTTAATCCCAAAGGAAGTCGATTAAGCTTCACAAGGGATCTAATATATTAGATAGGTATGTAGTTTTAGAATATTTAC
The DNA here is from genome assembly GCA_034699045.1 of Nanhermannia cf. coronata Gr-Ori-00579. Classification (NCBI taxonomy): domain Eukaryota; kingdom Metazoa; phylum Arthropoda; class Arachnida; order Sarcoptiformes; family Nanhermanniidae; genus Nanhermannia; species Nanhermannia cf. coronata Gr-Ori-00579. The sequence goes on from JAQIXA010000933.1 coordinate 16,809, forward strand.
AACTTGTACCAGTAATCAGATTAGAAAGAAATTTCGTTTATTTAAACCTAATTTTTCTCAATTACCCATCCAAAAATTTATTTTTAGATAGTAAAAGGACTTGAACACTCTTATACTTTGTAGTTACAGAGTAGGTATACTATAATTAATCCTAAATTAAGTTAAATTCGTTAATTACTAACTACCTACTTAAATTTCATAATTATTATTAAAACTTTTAAGCCTTTTTAAGGGCTTAATTGAAATCTATCTACCTACTCTAAAAATAATGATTGCTCCTATCTAGATGATTTCATATTGAAAATACTGAAAACTGTTCACTTTATAAATTATATTAGCAACGAATCAGGATTAAGATAGGTAGGGTACTCAAAATTTCACCATTTGATCTAATTTAAAAGTAAAATTTTGAACAATAATTTTGAACTTACAATACAAGTCTTTTAAATCAAAATGGTATTTTATGAAAATCAAACGGAAAATCAAAAATGCTAATAATAAACATTAGAAAAACATTGAATCAACTTTAAATTGAATTTCAACTTTAAAAAAAATGGCTTTTAATTAAAAAAATGTATTAAGCCTATTCAATGATGTTTTTGAATTTTGTAGTTCCTAATTCCTAACTAAAGTAAAAAACCTGGATTATTTTCAGATTTCAGAATATGTTACAAATACCTATCTATTATTAGTACTTATTATAAAATAAATGTCAAAAATAGAACAAAAGTTAGGATCAACAGATTCGAACCAAAATATCCCCGAAATTCCAAAAACTTGAACCTTATCACAAGTGTCTCAGCTCTATTTGGTCTAATCAGTATAATAATAAGCTATCAGTACTCGCCTGATGCTGTAGGTATGTATAAGAATTGAAAGAAATATTGAATGCACAAAATATGCAAATGACAATATTAAATGCTCAACCAAATGAGTAGATATTCATTAAATTATTTCATTTTGAGAGGAAATTCATTAAACCAACCCTAGACGAAATTCTAATTAAAGAAATCATACAAAATATTTACTAGCAACTGTATTATGTGCAATACTAGCATATTGCACATAACACAGAATATAGGCTATCCAGATCCAGATTTCAAAATAATTTCCTAAATCAAAATATGTGCGTTTTGTTATATGATACGTAGGCGTAGGTAGCTTTTTTATCTTAATACAACGATGTAGTAGATAGTACAATAATTAATTTTATAAACTTTTCCTGTCCGATAGTTTTAAATAATATAGGTAGGTGTACTTATTCTGTATAATATATGTATACTAATAATATCTACTAGTAGTAAATTTAGAAATCGGTTGGTTGGTTAAATATTTGCTCAGCAGTTTATATTCACTCTGTCTACCTAATCATGTAATTTAATAAAATTTCCTTCTTCGCTGAAATTGAAGATCTGAAAAGTCTCATTACGCTTCAAGATATGTAGGTACTGAAATGGTATACTAGACTTTATAATATAGTAGGTACCTATTCTATTTTATCTTAAGACAAGTCTAGTACCCTACTTTATGCATTAATGCTAATGCTAATGCTAAGTAGTATCATTATATTCTGATAAGTATTATGTAAGTTTTATGTGTATTCAATTAACCACTGGGTATTTATTTCCAAGAATAGGATATTTAAACTAAAATTTTGGCTTCTCAAAAGTATCTACATACATATACAAAATTTGCTAATAGTAAGAGTATAAGAAAAGATTTGGGCATTTAGAAACTCAACATTATATAACCATTTTCTTTTGTTTTTGCAATCTAAAATAATGATTTTATTTATATGTGCTTATATATGTACATACGATACTTTAAGTAATAAATCTTTTTGTTGATTGTACTATAGTACCAGTAAATAAGCTAAAATGTACTTTATTTCTCCAAGACAAGAAACCTCAACCTAGTACATAACATATTTAAACAATTGAATAAAATATGAGAGAAAGATAAGAGGTTTAAATTTTCTTAAATTTTAATGATTTTTTGAAGTATTGTTGTATTATTTATAAATGTATTGTACTGTACCTCAAGTTAACCTCAACTTAAACAAAAGTCAATTTTAATTAAAAATAATAGGGACCTAGAGCTATTTATCTGCCTATTTAAAAAATATTTTCAAAGAGAAATCTAAAAAATCTAAGATTTAGTAGGTACCTAGTTTTTGCAGTTAGTTACGAGAGCTAGTACTAAAGATAGTAAAGATAAGTTTAATATCCTTATCTGTAACATGTCAAAAACCTCAAAAAGAATTAAGATAATTTTTTTTGAAAACTCATAATTATTTCAGAAATGACATTTTGATTTATGGTTGATCGATGTGACATTTAATGAAAAATATGAGTCATAAAAATTCTGGTTAAAAATGCCACTTAAACCGCAGTATTAATAAATCCTATTCTCAAGGGATATTCAGATATGCTATGAGAATTTAATGGTGTAGGTTAGGCATAACAAAATCTTAAGAAAACATAAGTTGGGTAGGAATAGGATACCCTACCTACTTGCAAAATGTTATCAAAGTTTGGAAACTTAAATTCTTACATTTTTACATGCATATTTATACTTGGGCTTGACATTCAAATCTCTACTATTTAATTTATAGCTCATTTGATTCGAAATAAAAGTATTTATGGATCTTTACTCGGATTATTACACAAGTTATTAAGAGCTGAGCTGACTTACACATTTGTTGAAGATCTCATTGGTCTTCTAGTAAGAATCCAAATTGTGATGATATTTCCAAGTACTCCTACTATTACAACTATTGGCATTATAACACGTTGTATCCAAAATCTCGAGGAATCTAGACATAAAAATAAAGATTATGAAGTATTTTAAGAGCTCAATGAAATTCATATACCTAAAGATTTGGGTTTTAAAATATTTTGAACAATTTTAGGTAGTATAAAATCCAAAAAGGGGTATTTTATGCCCTCAAATCTCAAGAAAAATGAGTTCAATTCAAATAAACTAATTCATAAACCATTTGATCAATTCAACAGAAAGCAATTTTTTTAAAGTTTTTATCTACATTGTTGATATACTTAATACTTTTAAAAATAAATTCCTCAATCTTTGACTTTTAAAACAATAAGAATTTTTGCAATATTTCAGATTTTAAAATGAATTTTACCTCTGAAAGTAATAGCCCAAGATTCCGTATCATTCAGTCCATTCCAGACCAGAACATCCTCTTCATCAAACTCAAATGATGTATCCATCGAATCATTCATTTTGACTTGATCTTTTGAGCTTGATCTCCGCAATTTTAATATTTCTATTAGCAATAAGGTTTAAAACACATCTTCACACCATAATCATCATTGTCATTTAGGAAAAGTATAGATATATCTGAAACAAATTGATGAAAAAAATGAATTAAACCCGAGCTTAAAGGTTAATTAGGAATTAGAAAAACTTTACATTCATATTAACTATAAGGTAATTAGTTAGGTACTCCATTATTGGATTGAAATTTATCTCTAATGATCGAATCATTAGAGATTGATTTACCAAAGTTTGACAGTTATAAAAAGGCTTAAAAATATAGGGTAGGTACTTTATAAGTATAAGCATATCAATTCTAAACTAAGGCGCTATGTTAAAACCCTATTCAATCTGCAGCCGAATTAATTTTATTTCCCAGTGAATGATTTTGGAAAGAAGCTTTATTTAATTGTATTACTCTCAAGACTTTCTTACCCAATACCAAATGGATATTAGAATTAGTGGAATTTCCTATACCCTACTTACTTAAACTAATATATATTATGTATATACCTAACTCCATTCGAAATTTGAACATTATGATCATCATAAGGAAATGAAATGGTACTTATACCCCTCTAATGTCTTCAACTCATGTTCATATGGTCATTATGATCAGCATAATGACTCGATATTGACAATTTCACCATAAATTTATTGATTCTAGTTCAAATATCCCGCATCCTATAACTATGTATATGCATAATCTTGGTAGTACCTACAATCTAAGACTAGGTAAAATGTATATTATGCATAGCATGTACAACTGATAATATATGATTACAATATTGCAAAATATGCAAAAAATTACAAATATCCTATATGATTGTAAAATTCATTTTTCAGATCTTTTTTTTATCTTTCAATTTCAAATGGACTTTTAAGCAGGAGATTAAATATACGAGTATATCCCTATCTGTATACTGCTACTGATTGAATGGACTGATGAAATCAAAACCACTTTATTCGTATTGAATAATAAAAAAAGTCTATTTCTTATCTGAACAAATCTTAACTTACTACTATGTAGTACTAGTACTAGTTAATATCCCAATTGAGCCAAGTTCCTTTTATATATTTTCAATTCCTCAATTAGGAAATAAAGTTTAGCATTCGAGTCTATTCGTATATTGAAAAAAAAAACTTTAAAAGGAGAAAAACTTTCTCAAGAAGATTAGCTTTGGGTTTGAAATTTTTACTTATTTGTGGCTTCAAGTAAAGAAAAGAAAAAAAAATTTCTCAAAGTATTATAAAAGTTTCATTTGATTCAACTGACTAATCTTATAATCTCGAATTTTCGAATCACTCAATCTGTTAAAACTTGTCTTTACTACTAGTACTAATATTAGTACTTTTATCCTATAAGATAAGGAATTGCACATATCTGCTAGTACATACACAGAAGGGTTAATTACATAAAAGTATTATGAACTTTTTAAAAAGACTTGACATTACAGTACCCTTATTTATTAATTACTTTTATTCAATATAGGCCAAAAATAAGCTGAGCAAAAAACCATCATCAAATAATAGAAATGAGGATAGAATTTTAAATCCTAAAATCGATAATTCAATTTGTCACTTTTTTTCCCCCAGAATAAGGGGGAGTTGTCAACTGAAATATCTGATGGCTATCAGAAGGGCTTATGACCAATTTGGCTTATTTTTTTTTATTTTTTGCCATCTCTGAAAAAAATCAAGTTATCTAGAGAATAGAGTAATCAAAGTAAGTAAAAAAAAAAAGAAAGCAACCAGTTGGTCTTTTAGAGAAAGTATAAAGTGAAACTTCTATATAAGGTACACATGGGACAGTAAAAATGGACCTTAGAGAGAAGAATTGCGTACTAAAATCTTGGTAATTTGTTTTATAAAAAACAGTCTTTTAGCATCTCAAGAGACATTATTATTTGTGTCCTAAATAGATAAATTTACCTTATATATGAATAAAGACAACTTATAAAGAGGTTTTGCTGTAAAAGTAAGGTACTGTACACTTACACCAAAATGTATTTCCACTTTTTCATTTTTATTTTACCAGACTATACTGAAATTGTCCACTTTTTTCATTTTAGCACCATCCTACACATAAAATTTATGTCCAGAACAAATGGACCAAAGTACATAATCAAACTTTATCTCTATTTTATTATTATTGGCCAATTTGAAATAGTGCTCGAATAAATTGCAAAATATACTTTGATTTGCAAATTATTTGCAAAAAATGCAGTCTAACTTGTAATGCTTTAAGTATCTTGCTCAAAGGTTATTCTAAAGCACTTTTCTTACATAAAATTTTGTCTTTTTTTGACGTATATGTCCAGTGACTGGTTCTTCGCGAACTTTTTTTTTAGATTTTTTTAAACAATTTTTAGCTTTAGCCTTTTAGTCCCAGTCACGAATTCATTTTATGACCTCAACTATGGTATTTATATATACATATAGTACAAAAGACTATCATAGGCACATTGCAAATATCACGTACTTTTCACTCACTTATTCAAAGCTATGAAATGTGTATGAAACTCTTAAAATAGAATACAAATAAATAGTATTTTCCAATTTTCAAAATTCCTTAGCCTCAACTTCACTCTATGAGATTAAGGGGCCATGTATTGGCAATAAAATCTTATTTCAATTCAAACTGTTCTGTAATTTTCGCATTTTTTGCATTATTCTCTTCGTACATAGTATTTTACATTTCTGATCTTGCGATCTCTAACTTATCCCAAAAAATTCCACGAATGTAATGCAATGTACAATTTATTACCCAACAAAAAAATACTTGTATGTATTACCTACATAGATATGTACAATATATCACTTGCTAGAACCTTGATTGATCCTTTATTATTTATTTCACTTTTCCACTTTCCTTCTGTGACGAATTGATTTGCTTTGTAAAGGATTTGGTTTTGAGATTCGAAAAAAACTTTTTCTAAAAGTTAACATATCCTTCTGAATCCTGAAAGAAATCTTAAGCCTTTATCCAAAAAAAGTTGATCTCCAACTTTTTCCTACTTTGTAGATCTTACTTGAACTTGTATTTGATTTCAACTATTTTCTCTTTAGCTCAAATTATTTTTTTAAGGATGATTTAATTCTAAAAAAAAGTGAAATATTTTCAAGACCAAAATGGTGCAATACACTTGGTATTTGGTGATATATAGTAGTAGTAATTGATAATGATAATGCTTATTTATAATTTAAAATTTGTAGTTCTTCGTAGTAGTAAATTACTTGTAATAGGTAGCTGATATATCTTCGAATTTGATCCTGAGCCTGAAGTCTTACACAAAGCTAAATGGCAAATGTCTTGTGCAGAAATACATGATGATAGATTTCATGGCAATAAAGTAAATACTCGTAAATAGTTAATAGTAGTAGAAATAGAAGTATAGTTACGAGATATTGAAATAAAGTCTATTTCAAAATTTCAATCTGGTTCTTGTAGTATTACTACTACTGATATAAGAACTTTATTTGTAGGTTCATTTATGAATCAATTATAATTTAGTTTTTACTCTCAAATGCGGAAACTTTTGAAGTTTTCGATGGTTTCGATTTCGACACTGGATGTGAATACCATGTTTGAAATTTTGGTAATGAGATGGAATTGTGAAGAATAAATAGAGTTGGAACTTTGAAGTGATATAATCACTTGTACTTACTTATATGTCTACTTGATGATGAACTTGGATTTCTTTCGGGAACTTGAGACAAAAAAGTTGATTATTATCACTAATATCTAATATCAGTAGTTGTACTGATAGTAGTTATTTCTACAAATAAATATTTGAGTTTGTAGAATGTATAGGTAGGGTACAAAACAAAGATTCTTCTCAGGCTAGTGAATCTCTACTAATGCTAAAATACTAATAATAAGCGAAATTATATTTTTATGGCAAAGGACCAAATCTTCCGATGGTATTCGGTGACTTGAACTTGAAGGTCTTGTTCCATCCTCAATTACCCATTCCACAACTTTGCTAAATGCTTCACTTTTTCGCACAAACTTGATATATCAGTAATACCTAGGTACTAAAACTTGTACATAGAATTATATAGATAGGTAGGTACTAGTGTATGTAATAGCATTGTGCAAATAATAGCTTTACAATATTTAAAATAAAATTTGAAAATATTTCTATAAGAATATGATATAAGTAGGGCATCAACTGATAAAATATGGTCAAATTTTACTCGAATTTCTAGAATAAGCCAAATTTTAAAAACATTTGTGCAATTTTTTATCATAAATGAGGCTAAAAATCAAAATTCTCGGAAAAGTTGGATAATATACAGATTGGTACATATGTTCTGTTTAAGTTTCACAAAAAGTCTAAAAATCTGCAAACACAACTGGAGATAGATAGATAGATAAAAAGATTGAGATTTTTTAAAAAATTCAAAATATTCCTTAGTCCTGAAAAGATTTCTGAATTCGACAGAATCTGAATTTGTCTTGAAATTCAACTTGTTCCATTTCTATTTTGGCTCTGAAATCGAAATCTAATCGACTTACTTACATCATATCCGAATTTCAAAATCATTTTACTGAAATACTCCGAATCAAAACCAAATTATACCTACTGATATCCAGTAAGTACTATGCTACATTCCACTTCCATTCTATTATTAGTTTCCTAGATTTGAATATTTAAAATCTATTAGCATAAAGTATCTACTGATAGTATTACATTAGGAATTGCATTTCGCTCTAACTGGTAATGAAATTATTGTTAGTAATTTTTCCATTTAGCAGGGCTTTTAGACTTTAATCCTTTTCTTTTGTCTTTTCCTTTTTCCTTCCTATTAGTTTAGTCTTTGTACTTTGATTATTTCAATAAATCTTATCCTTACCAATTAATTTAAGTAAAAAGCACTTGAAGACTAGGTAGAATAGGTAGGTACTTTTTCTTTTTATTTTCTTATTTGAAGTGAAATCTGACTCTAAGACAGTCTTGTCTTTCCTTGTATTACACCTTTATATATCTTAAGTTTACTTTGATTGTAGTCCTTATTATAATAAGTTAGGTACTAATAGATCAAAGGTATCCTGATTCACCTTTTTAATGGAGAAAATAGACTTATCCTTATTGAAATGAGGAAATTGAAATGAAAAGGAAATTGAAAGTGGTTCAAGTGACTTGAAAGCTTCAAATTAAAATTTCTTCAAAATGAGATAAGGTCTGTATTTTTAGATATTGATGTATTTCATTTGAATAAGCAATTACCTTTAAAATTTAGATTAGATCATCAAAATGAGCAGGAGATATTTCAAGTCTCAAAATTGGACATTTGAGCATATTTGTAAAATGACAAATTTTCAAGAGCAGCAGCAGGCAGAAGGGATAATTTTGATTTGATGGACTTGAAAATTAAATTCCCGTGACGTTCTCAATACTTTAAACTTAAACGTGTAGTATGCATTTTTGTTAGGTATATATACATAGGTAGATATTTTAGATGGAGTTCCTGGACCGGAAAATCTTTGAGACTCAACAGTTTGAAGTATTTTGAAATAATTTGAATTTAAGCCAAAGATTTAAAGGAAAAATAAACTTCTAACCTTGGTTTATTTTTCCATTTAAGATATCTATCTGCTCTCTAATCAGTACTTATAGTTAGATACTCATAGTACGGTGATTGTATCTTGAAAAAATAATCTTTTTACTTGATCTTTGCTATTTTTTCTACATTTTGAATGGCCATTACTTCAAACTTCAAACTATTATCATTAAGTCATGATGATTATTGTCTTTTATTTTTGCGATTGTACTACATTACATGTACACTTGTACTTGGAGTCTATACACAGATGTGAATTCCTTCTATTGATTCTTAAATACACTTTAATTTAAATAATGTATAAGTCTAAAGAAACAATTTAAGAACTACTTGGAATCCATAAATAAATCCACACAATCAGAGACGACGTAATTCTTTTAGGTTTTTTTTTTGCTATTTTTTCTATTCTGGCTTTTACTTTAATTCTTAACTTCAACTTCCTAATGACTATTTTTCCATTTGTTTTCACACAAATTACACCAAAAACTACCAGACAACTGAAGACTGGTAATAGATACCAGTGTAATAGATGAAAACAAACTGAATTTAGTTGAAACAATACATTTTTAAAGTACTATCTATCTGTACTAGTACATATTATGAGAGCTCAATATATCATTCATGATGTTGTGGGTAAGTAAATACATTTGCTCTTTATTATCTCTCATTTTGAAATTGAAATTGAAAAAGTTTGAATTTTGTATATAAGGAACCACTGGAAGTTACGTTTGCTTATCGCATCAAATCAAAGAGCTTTTAGAATTTTGCAAAAGTAAAATAAGGTAGAGTACTCGTACCTACTACATTTGCTAGCTTTGAATTTTTTTTGATAAAAGTCATAAAACAAATGTTGTGATAAATGTCATGTTTAGATTTGGATTAATTTCAAGAGATAATCATGATTCAATCAAGAGTCAAGTACTTGGAAGTTTTATTGCTATAAAATATTTATACGATTAGAATATGTACCACTTGTAGATAACAATGAAAGATTTATTGTAGTTTTGTGTAATCTAAACATGTGTTTTGCTTAGCCATTATACTGTATAAATATATATTTTTTTGATCTATTTTTGTTTAAATTTTTGCAAAATATTCCCAATTATCATGCTGAAATCAGAATTTAGAAGAATAAGAATAAGTTTAGAAACTTTTACAATTTAATCTGCAGGCTATAGGTACATTATATGAGCTTTAAAATGAATAAAATAGAATTTTAGTTGAACCAGACGCATTTTTGTAATATTTAAAATACTATATGAGTAGGGTACGTATTTACGTATGTATCAGTAGTAGGTACCTACTATTGGTAGTATTATCGTACAGAGGATCAAACTTGGTAATCCCGAAAGATAAATTATTATTTTTAAATATAAAATACTTTTACAATTCAGAATCTATATAGTGTATAATGGACTTCTCGCTTCCCCGATTTGAATTTTTTGCTTTTTTATGATATCTTTGGACTTTTTATTACTTTTCTACTACCTATATTCTTATTAAATAAATGTAGGTATGGTAGATACTAGTACTAGTATTTAGATTTCATTTCACGCCTAAAACGCATTAGAATGAGGAAAAATACGATGAAAATAAAAATATCCTTTATTCTGACTTATGCATTCTCATCGGCCTTAAATTATCATCTCTATTCTATGCGGTTTCTTTCCAAAGGAAATATTTATAGATACTTATAAATATTTATAAACATGATATTGTAATTGAAAAAAAGATTTATGCGAAAGATTCGATATTAAATTAAGGTAATGTATACCACTATATACTGTTAATATAAACTATACATTATATAAGTACGTACATACACATACTGGTACTTGAATGTGTGTTTTAAAAGAATAAAAATACAAAAATAATCTTTTTTTATGAAAGCCATTTCAATTTTAATTTTACAACATTAATATTTTGTTATTTTGGGTATCGCACTTTGTGGGCAAAGTCAGAGTCAATGCCAAATGTTGAGGAGAACATGTTATCGGAAATGAGGTTGAGGATTTCGGATCCTAGTCCAAGAATACAAATTCTTTTTATTATGGCAGATACTGATACTTATACTAGTAGTAAGTAGTATAGTAGTAAATAGATACCTAGTTGTTAGTTAGATAAGCATCTTGCAGAACTTTGAAAACCTCAAACTTCAAAAAAGAGGACAGAAAAAATGTATGGGAAGACCAAAATCCAATTTAATTTCATTATAATTACCTACCTACATCTCACAAGTAATGGGCCAGTTTGGACGGTAAAGTATCTTACTAAAAATATCTGTTTTTTTATTACAATTCCATCCTATAAGAAAAGTCCTTACAAAAATCTAAAATTACAAGTAAATTACAGAGTAATCTTAAGATTTTGTTAGCCTGTATACTATACTGTAATGCGAGTAGGCTTCTTCTTATTAATTATTTCGATAATTTGAAAAATCGACTAAATTATTATACTACTTTGTATAGTCCGTTTGAAAGAAATCTCTTAAGAAGTTACATTGGTACCTACTGGATATTTAAAATTTATTTTACAGAAGAGACACTATTTTTACTTGTGTATTTTTGAATTATGGATATATAGATATGTAGATATGTAGTAGTACTTACTATCATAATGTTTATAGGTTTAATAGTCTAACTATAGCTTTGAAAAAATGTTTAAATATGCCATGATCAATTGAATACGAGTACTAGCAGCTGTTTAAAGAGGTACCTATTTTTGTATTCTATTTGGACGTTTCAATCTCTTAAATTTCTTTATTTTAATCTTTTTACAAGAATAGTTTGAGTAGGAAAATAGGGATTTGAGTACTTAAAAGCTTATATAGTACATACTTACTACTTACATAATGCTTATTTTAAAAGACTGAAAATGAAAGGTAGGTAATTACAAATAAGGATTTTAGATTACATGTCTACTTAAAAAGATACAATTATACAGATAGAAAGCTAATCTAAAAAATCTAAAAACCCTATTTGTATCAAAAAAAGAAGATTCCCCCAGCTCCGGATTTTGATGTCGGATTTCCGATATTAAGTACGATAGGTACCTACTTGTAACTTTTAAAGAAAATGTAACTATTCAAACTTTTTTAAAGACTTTTTAACCTTTATATTTTTTGACGTTAGTATAATCTAGTATGCACATATATCTGCTGCTCAAAACAAAGAAATAGATAAAATATTTAAAAGATAAAAAAGTGAATCTTCCTCAAGAAAAAAACCCTTGATCAAAATCTAAAGATTGGTAGGAAATGGGAAACCGAAGGAAATGGAAAGTCTTAAAAGAACTGATAAAAAGACAAGATTTTTATTATGTCTATTCTATTAAATTCCAAATTGACTTGAATATCTCAGTAATAAAATCATATGATTTCATATGATCTGTAATCGACGATAATAATATGAAATATTGTGTAATGTAAGCTTACATATACTTATTGTAAGTACTATAGCACACAGAATTATTGAATTGAATTTGAGGATATTAGAAAATTTGTTTTTGATTCGATATTCGATATATGAAATTGAATATTTCGAATTTGAATTTGAAAAGGAAATTGTTTTTTTAGATCTTTATTAAATTTTTCCTTGAGACATATCTACTAAATTTGAGCATTGTACCTACCAAATGGTACATATGAATATCTGAGATATTTTTAAAGATCTACATATTGACTGTACAGATATAATGATTATTGGGTCCCGGATTTAAAAATCTTCTACAGAAGTACTCTAGTACTGAGAAAAGTAATTTAAAAATGGGATTTAAAATATAGATTTTTCTAAAAAAAATAAAATTACTTTTTATTCTTACGAAACAATAATATTTTTTCGTCATATAAACAAATGGTTTGTCTACGTAAGAAGCCAAATGTGTATATTTTGTCGCCCACTTCACACAACAATAAAAATAAATGTTAAAATATTTGGGCAGTAAAAAAGCTTCAGCTCCAGTGTTTATTTACACATTTTTTTAAACATTCAAATACTATGCCTAATTCCTCTAGTATGTATAGACAAGGACAAGGAAAATGTAGGTACAAATGCTTTCAAAATTCTGTCGATCTTTTGAGATAACAAATTGGTAGGTACTTTTAAAGATCCATATTATACTTTTTTTGTTTTTTTAATGTCCTTAAGTGCTTTTTAATATTTTATGTTATAAATGGCCTAATTTGAGTCTATTTATATTTAAATATGCATATTGTGACTTTGTAGGCCTTATAATTTCATAATATTCAAATTTAATTTTTTATCTTTTTTTCTGCATTATAGATATAGATACATACTGTATATGTATGCAGAACAATGTAGGGTACTATTTTACCATCGTAGTTTTAACTTTCAACAAATAATCGTTTTTAAACATTCACATAAATATAGATTATATAAATAAATATACCTTATGTATATTATATAACATTGATAATAGACTTTTTTCCATAAAATTTCCTGATTTACTTACTTTTAAAAACAACACCACCATAGGCTAGAATTCTTATCTGACTGTAGAATATATTTTGTAAATACAGTAGTGTTCAAGCCGAGGGTTAGTGGCGAAATGGGATTGCAAATATGACAATTTACTTTTACACGAGCTCGTCATTTTTACAAACTTTTTTGGCCTAAAATGACGCCTTCAGTTTTTATGACAGGGAAACTACATTTAACATAAATAGAATATGAATTTGAATTGAATTTCTTGTACTCTCATACAATCTACTGCATACAAATACATTGGCCATCTCTAAAGTTTAAGTCTAAACATTCAATTTTCTTGAGGGGGAAATCCATTATGCGAGTCCATTATGTCTGATGACTTCAACTCTTGAAATGAAAATAAAACACAAAAAGGAAAAAAAATTAAACAATTCTTGCACCTACCAATGTTCTAAAGCTTTTGAATTATAGACTGAAACTGAACAAGTAGTTCAGCTCACCTCAAATTGAACCAGAGAATCCTTAGAAAAAGAAATTACTTTAAATTGATCAGACCTTTCTTGAATTTATGGAATTTACAATGTGGTTTAAGCAAGTTGCATTGGTAAAGTTTAAAATTAAATCGTTTATCTTGCCTCTAGTACCCACTTGTATTAAAATTAAAAGCCAAAGAAAAGTCGGAAATAAAGAATTCAAATTAAATAGAGAAAGAAAAGCAATTATCTACGCAGAATATTTAAACTTTTTCATACGATATAATTGTAATACTATAATACAATAACTATTGGTAGTGTTATCAGATCTAAAAAATATATCTTTGGATCCAGAGTATCCAGACCCATTTTCAAACTCTTTTCTTTCTGCAATTTTATATTCATTTTAAATAAAAGATTTTTGTCTTATATTTCTATTAGTATTAAAAATTGTTAGATTAATATATTTTAAATCCTTCCTTCTTTGACTGAATTATTAGTGCATGTAGATTTAGTGAAAGATGAATTTCTTTTTACTTATGAAATTAATATTGGGTCAAATATATCTAGTCATGATAAATTAATTTTCAAATCAATAAATGAGCTTTTCTAGATTTCCAGAATCAGTCATTTTATTTCACTGGGTCTATCTATAGATACTTTTGCTTTTAATCCAATTAGTTGATTGAGGGCCCAAACCAATGGTGATTAAATTTTGAAAGATAAGTACAAATATATATATTGGTACTAACAGTAGTATGTACCCTACTTTAATATCTATAGTATACCTAAAAGAAAGAAATCCTTAGATTTTATATGAGAATGGCCAATATCTGTATTCATAATTCTTGTTTATAGTACGAATTGTTGTAACTTGTAACTTGTAGTAGGGCACTACTATTTGTTATATATAATAGATAATAGTATAATGCTTGTACTTACGAGTATACTCTATACCTATACATACCTTCTACCATTAAAGAAAAGAATCAGTAACTTCAGGGTTGGGAAAAACTCAAGTTTATGTTTATGTTTCTGATTTTATTAGAATGTCTAAATATTTCACTTTTACAAAGGATCTTCCAATACCGACACTATATAAATAATGATCTTAGCTAATCTTAACT
>JAQIXA010000934.1:0-31689 GCA_034699045.1 Nanhermannia cf. coronata Gr-Ori-00579
AAAACTAAACTATATTTATATAAATTATCTTGTATTCTGAGGGTGCGGGCTTCCGTGAGGGTAAAACCGATTTATTTTATATAGTATTAGTTAGGGTACATAATATTCAGATTTAGAAATATTCTTAGAAAAAATATGGGTAAAAATATGAAGGGTCTATGACCTGGTAAAAAGCAAAAAGATATACCTTATGCAAAATATTTTATAATCCCTGAAAAATAAATATTTAAAAAATGCCATGTTAAATTGTATATGTATCATATCATATTCTTTTTCTTTATCAATTACCTTAGGCCTTAGGTTTGGGTATAAGATAATAAAAATAAATGAACATTTTGGGTTCTATTCTAATGCCGGCTTTCTCGCCTGTAAATGCTTTAAAACCCTATAATACATTCTTTTAAATTAGGAAATCCCCTTAAAAATCACTTTGGAATTTGTAATTTTGAAATTTTAGTACATATAGGTAGGTTACATAGGTATATATTTTGGTCTCATTTTTTTGAATGGTTAGCAAATTGTAAAGTAATTTATTATAATTTTACTAATGATTAAGGCCCCTCAAAAGCATAAAATCGCACTTTTCTAAACGCCTCATATTTATCAATAGATAATTAGGATTTAACCCTGTTACTATCATCCTAAAAATATTGTTGTTATTTTCATATGGGGGGGGGGCGTTTGAAACCCCCATGGGATTTCCCATATATAAGACTCTCGCCCGGGTTTTCCGGGTCTGCCGAGTTTATATAGGTAAGGTTTTTAGGAAATGAGATTTGTCCATATAAATAAAACAGTCATAACTTAAATTAAATATAACTTTTAAACTAATTAAGTTAAAATTATAATTTTTTAATATTTAGGCGGGGAAAATGTATCAAAGTGTGGGATTTTTAAAAAATATACATTTCAAGATATTGGATCATTTATATGAGGGGGCTGATAAGTTTTGTTTTAATATCTATGCCATTTCAGATAAACCTTATAGTATAATACATATAAATTTATCTAAATATCCGTCCTTGAAATGTATAAATTTGGAATTTTATCAACAAAGCACTTGAACTATAATCTCACCAATGTCCTATTCTCATATAATGTAATCCAGCAGTTTGCTTGCAAATTTTATTCTATAAATTCAATTTATTCATTTCTACGCTTCTTTTAAATTAAAATTCATATTTACTGCAAATAAATTTCAATATTAGAGTACAAAATTAGCAAGACAATGCAAGACATTTGGAATCAAATTTTGGATTTTTTCGGGAATGATGATTTTAATGTAAGAGTTTATGGGACTTTTATGGTCTCCATGATTGTTTATTGGGGGGTTGGTGGGATTTTTACGTAAGTTAACTAATAAATTTAAAATATTTCTAATAAAAAAATGTATCACATACTTGAAAATTAATGTTTTTTTAAGATTTGTGGATATAACCGGAAAGCCCAATTTTGCTTTAAAATACAAAGTTCAAGAAAATGTCAAATCATATCCGGTAAAATTTCATATTAACGAAAAGAAAAGTAAATTCTCTCTAGGTATAAAACGAACTCAAAGAAGAAACTAAAAGTCACTTTACGTTATAATGAGAATTTAATGGTTTAGCATATATTATATAATTTCTAATAAAATTTTATTATAGATTTCAAAGGGTCAACTTCTCGACTTGGTTTGGGTCGTTTTAAAAAATCAATGTTTAAATTTTGTACACTCAATCATCGCATTTTATGGAGACGTTTATAGAGGGATAAAATACCCGGTTGAAATTCCATCCTTCATAACCTGCATGGGACATTTTGCTTTTTTTGTCTCAATTAGAGAAATATTATTTTATGGTATTATTCTCATCGACTTTTTCACCACCCATATCTTTATAAGTGGATCCATAAGAAACATCACACATGGATCAGCCCTGTCGCAATCTCTGCAAGGTGGCAAAATTTAAATTTTTTACTTAATGGCTCTAGTATACAGGGTGTTTTAAAAATATGTGGCGGAAATGTTTAGGCCTTTTTAAAGTATAGGACAGATGGGATTTTTACAAAAGTAATATATGAAATCGATAAGAAATTTAACGGAGATAACGAATTTCAAAACCTTTTTATTCTAAGGTCAAAAGTTATGGGCTTTAAAGACTCAAGAAAAAGGTCAAAATTACTCCAAAAAAACTTGAAATGTCAATATTTTATGATTTACAGACATAAAAATGCTCGGAAACCGTAAATTTTAACAATTTGTCATTTGAAACAATTTTAGCTCTTTTCTCCATTTTTTTTGCAATAGCTTCTAATAAACGCACTGCTCTATTAAACGCACACCCCAAAAAACGTTACCTATCTCTAACATAGGATAATAAACGTTACCTATCTCTAACATAGGATAATAAACGTTACCTATCTCTAACATAGGATAATAAACGTTACCTATCGAATCTCTAACATAGGATAAACGTTACCTGCTATGTTCGATAAATTTATAACGTTTATTGGGTAACGTTATAGGTAACGTTTATCCTATGCATAGGATAATGACCTAAAAATGACCTTAAAGGTCATATCTTATGGTCACTTCAATAAATAAACGCACCGCTCCATTAAACGCACCGTTCTAATAAACGCACAGGGGGCAAAAGTTAGAAAAGTGAATAAACGCACGTGCGTTTATTAGAAGCTTTACGGTACTTACTTTTTCTAATTTGGAATTTGGATTTGAAGGTACTAGAGAGTTTATTTTATAAAGAAAAAAAAACCATTCATTAAGCTAATTTTGGCTTTTAAATTTAAATTGGTCAAAATCAAAGTCAATAAGCATACATACATTTAACTTTAGACCATGGCCTTAATACAATGCATAATTTAAGTAATTACTAAACTAAATTATAGTTATAAAAGTTTTAAAATTTAAAACGATCTAAAAAGTAAAATCAATTTTCAATTTTCTTTTTAAAATATATCTTAAATAGTTCATCTCTATTAATTATTAATAATAGCCATAGCCATACACTCGAGTCTTATTAAATAAGTACTGTACTGTACCTACTACAGAGTACTTATCTATCTATAGTTAGATTAGAATTTAATTAGAGTTTATGTAAATATCTTTGTAAGATGTTTGATACTGTGCATTTGCCCATAGGCCAAATTTTTTAGTATAACTAATCGTAGGTAATTGTATCTTTTAAAACTTTACATAATCATATGTAATCATATTCATATTGTATAAATAATAGGTAATTGCATATCACACACATAATATTACATCTCATTAGTCATTTAGAGAATGTAAATTGGTTTGTGATGTTTATTTGATGGGATAATATGTATTAGTTTTATTATTAATAAGTTTTTTAAATTCTTCAAACTTTCTCTTTGTAATGTAAAGGCAGATACATCTACTTATACAAGCCAGCTAGCCCAAGCATTATTGAAGTTCTTATTACCCAAAAGTATAGATACTACACTAGATAGTATAATGTAATAAGAATTTTCTGCCATTATTATGCTGATTTTATTTATTTTTTTATCTTTGGTACTTACTTATTAAAAATATATTACATTACACAAATTCACAAAGTATTCAAAGACTCAAAGACCGGCATGACACGTAAATCTTAATGCGAATATTTTTGTTTTGTACTTAAAATGATTCCGCAGGCTTCAAGGATTCCATTTTCGCAAATTATCTCAACACTTGAGAATATGATTCTTTTTTTAAACCACTTGTACCCTACTTAAGTAATATGATAATGATGCTCAAAATACTTTAAGAAATATTTTATTTTTATTACATTAATATTCATAAATTGGAAACTTGAAAACCTTATTACTCGATTTATGTACGCTTTTCATTTAATTTCTATTTTCTACTTGAGAGATTCGAGTCTTATTTGTTTATGTCATAATGGGCAAAAACAGATTTGATTTGATATGACAGATTGTAGGTACCTATACTGTTAGTTACTGTACTGAAAAGTAACAAGAAAAAGAAAAGAATCTTTTAAATGAGCATTTTCTAAAGAGTTCAATCTCAATGGGTATGATATAACTGATATAAGATACCTTATTATATTATGTATATAAGTGTAGGTAGTTGAGAGTTGACAATTCAAATGATAAGAATCTCAGAAAAAAATATGATCTCATATTATTTGGGCATAATTTGGGTATGTCAAAGTAAAATCGAGCTTTTCAATTCTTTTCAAATGATATAAAGTAGGTATCTACTACCTACCTAGTAGTAATTGAACGAATGAGACCAATATTTCATTTAAAATCATGTTTTCTCTAATACACTACTCTGTATTCTGCAGTTCTACTGTATCTGTTTTCTGTTCTACTGTATGTAATACATTATCCAAATGCTAGGTATTTTAGTACGAGTAAAAAATTAGAAACCATGCATTGGCAAATTTTGAAAACGGCTAGACTCAAAAATCTTATACATATAGTTAAATCAATTCCAAAGATTCCAACTTAAATTGAGTATTTTGATTCGTAAAATTGCATTTTGATTTTGAAATCGATGAGGTACCTAAGTTCCAAACTTACCGATTTTTTTATAGAAATTTTTATAAAAATATTTTAAATTTAGCAGAGTTGTACTTATATACTTCTGTAATTTTTTTATTTATATACTTTTAGTATATCTGCTTTAAAAAACACTATAATATACGGAGTACTCCTACATAGTTTTATAGTTTGCATAGTTTGAACATTTTCTGAGTTTATAGCAATAGGTTATGGTTATGGATTATGGAATATGGATAGTTTATTAATTGCCTAATTATATTCAAATGGTAAAGTGCCAACTAATTTAATTTTATAGCTTTAAAAAAAGGTAAAATTAAAATTAGCAAATCTTAAAATGAGCATTTAGGTATGGGTAAGTTTACGAGTGGGTATATGTACAGAGTATATACAATTTTTGCATGCATAAAAAAGTTTAAAAAAGTTATGATGTGACTAGGCGGTTTCATTTTCATTCGATGTCGATTTTGATGATTCTATTGTTATGTGTATGATAATTTTATTACATCTTTTTAATAATACAGTACTCTGATAATTCAGTAGAATTATGTGAACACAGTTATCTTTGACAGAGTCATGTCAGAGGTGAAAGCTTTTTATAATACCCATTACAATTACAGTATGAATTATCAGTTCACAATCGCCCACGCCAAAAAACGACCAAAATTTTTAAATTCACTTTCTATAAAATATTGTAGGCACTTTTTACTGTAGGTACTGGCTATTTTATTTTATTAGAATAAGATTTCGTAGATTCATTGAATAATGATCATGATCATAAAGTACATACAAGTAGGTACTACAACTATACATAGTTTATAGAAGTTACAGTATAGAAATTCTACTATTTGAATCTTGATTTGATAAGTTGGATAAAAATCGGCTTAATCATTCTTGTGATATAATATTGAGATTACCTAATAAATTGAACTTTTCTCTTTCATTCGTTCGTCTTCAATTAATTTCAAGTCTTATAGTCATCACAAAAGCTCGCAAATTCATAGGTAGGGTATTAAGGATAGATTTACAGATATACGAGTATATAGGTATCCGTATAATCACAGATTGTAAGATATTTTGCAAAGATTATAAAATGTTAGTAGATAGATACTTACTTACATACTTACAATTTGTAAGTTACAAATTGTATGTAGTAACAAAAAAAGACATTTTTGAGATGTTTAAGTTTTGAACGATTTTGTTTCAGTACCTACCTATTCAATACTCTTATTGTAGAATTTTGAAAATATTTTCGAAATAATTCTGAAAAGGCATAAAAATAGCAAACATTTGATGGGTTATATTTTTATTAGGTAAAGAGCTTCAAACTTTTATAACTGTATATACCCTACCTACTTTATTATCCAAATCAAATAAGTAGGGTACCTATACTAATATCAGAGAATAGAATTTATAATCCTGTTCAAATTATATTATAAATGAATGCAGGCTAATTATATACGTATGATTTCATCGTATTTATCTCTACAGATTAGATATCTATTGTCTTTAAATTAAATTATTTGTTACACAAAAAACACATAAATCACAATTTAAGTACCTTTAAATCTTTACTAGGTAGGTACCTACTCTCTCTACTCACTTATTATCATGAGAAATGAATTGAGGTGAAAGATTCACTTCTTGCCTACGACGAGGTCTCACACAGATTAAAAATTATTAATGTTCAACCCATTTGAATTTAATAGCTCAAATCAAAATAACAATGGAAGTTGTGTATAAATATTCTAGTGCATAATAATATTTAATGGGAGTTGTACCTTATCTTATAACTGATGTAATTGTAATATTTACCCAAATATGAGCACATTTGGGATTTGGGATTAAATGACTATTCTTGGGCTATTGTGTAATTCTGTGTATGAATTCATAAGAAACAATTTAACTTTAACTATTATACCAACTTATATTCATACATACTGTAAGTATTTATTTATCCTTTAAAAAAACCCTAATTGCAGAAGGAGATTATCCCATTGTGTTCATTGTATCTACATATTAGAGTGGTAGAAAGGAGGACCACAATTATTGTACCTACATATACCAATTGCAAGTTTTTTTAACTAATTCATTAGAGAAGTTGCCTCAAAAATTTAAGAGCAGCAATTATTATTACGTATATGCGAGGATCTATTGCATAGGTACCCTAATAATGGATGAGAATAGTTTGGTTATTATGAAAATAAAAGTAAATACTTCATCCTATATATCTGTAGTTAAAGTTAAATTAAAGTGATTTGAAAAGAGCTAGTCTCTTTTTGTTGATTTTTTGCTAATTTTATAAAATGACCTAACCATAAATTTGGTATTTACCTTTTACTTACTTACTATTATAAATTAGAGAAATTTTTGAATAGAATAGCTAGCTAGGTATCTAAATGTTAATAATTAGAATAGGGTATTCAATATTTTTTCGATACCTATATTATAAGATAAGTATTCAAACTTGATTTATGATTTTCAATCATCAAAGTCAAGAATCAAGATCAATTATAAAGCTTTTTCAAATGAAAATGATTTCTCCTTTTTAATAAATTGGCAGCAAGTTAATTTCATATATTCAGATATATTCAGGGAGTTCTTATGAATATTAATGAATGTTTTAGATAATGTCTATTTTTGTTCACACGTCGAAAAATAGACGACTTTCTCAAGATCAATTATAGTTTATTCTGTAATATACAGACTTGTAGTTATTATTGCTACAATACAATGTACAATTCACATAAGTACATAAATACAGATAGTACTATGTACATAGGTTGGCAGGTAGGTACTACATACAACAAACTCTGTACAACTACAACAATGATCGATTAGTGGAAAATATTTTTTTTCACAGAGTATTTAATCAAGAGTTATAGGAAATTCCCACACAAGATCATAATACATTGCTTTTGGTTATGCTAATACTTCTACAGTTAACAACAATCAGCAAGTAATACAAATAGGAAAAAATGAATTAATAATGAGATGAATACACTTACCTACGATTAGACAGAATTAGTTCAGGTTCAGAATCAGCAACTTAAGGTTCAGTATTATACTGTTTGAACAAGCAAGCTGTAAAAATATTTTTATATAAAATATTTTAGCAATTTCAAGATCATATAGCAAAATTAGGTTTAGAAACTGCAAGTTCCATTTTTTTATAATAAAAAGTTAAGCCAGACTCATCCTCAGACTTGAATCTTGAACAAATTCGTTAGTGCGTGGAAAGGTAGGTATAAAAATAAATTCTAGTTAATTTGATTTGTCTAAAAGATAATGTAAATCCAAATTCTAATTACATAGGTATCTGTATTACAACTATCCGTATCCGTACTATAGGCATTATATGTATATTTGAATACCCCAATTTTTAGAGAATAAAAATTTGGTTAACCACATCGTAAAGTAAATGAGTTAAAAAAGAACAATTTTGAGAGGATTTTATTTTTGATTTATACCTCGGTATATTTTTATTTCATTTTAATTTAGATTCTCATTACTCAAAAATTTTAAGATCCTAATAAAAGTATTTTATTGTTAGATTCTGATTACAGACTAGAAGTCCGTCTGAATATTCTAAATTGATACGATACCTAGTGTATTTAGTATTTAGACAATTACATAGAATACTGTAACTAGATTCTCGTATCTAATCTAAATAAAATAACTACTAGGATATAGATGGTAATACAATAATCTTGAATCTTTACTATACTCGTATAATTGACTATTATATATTGGTTATTGATGAAAAGCCGTTAATAAATTAGAACAAGAATTTTTATTTGATTGTAAAAAAGTACTCGTATATGACAATTGTAGTTGTAAAATAAATTTATGGCCTTCAAATTGACCTAACCTCTAAAACAAAGCGAGAATTCTACTTAAATTAGCATTAACATACATACATGTAATTAATTATTATCATATCTATCAATTCTAATTCCATTTTTCAAACGCCCAAGTGAATCTATGAATACATATACCTAATAAAAGCCAATTATAATATAGGAATTGAATGGTCAATAAAAATAATTATTTAGCAATCGAAATCTCATTTTCCAATTTCTAATACAAATATCTGTTCATATAGTTAAGGCTAACCATAAGAAAAAATTACTTTGCATATTATCTATTTTCTATAGGTAAGCATATCATATCAAAGGCACCTACTAGGAACTACTACTATACTACGCTATATTAGGGTATAGATACATTTTTGCTTTTGTCAATTAAATTAATATCAGCAATTATTATCTATACAATTTATAATGACTGATATACGAGATTAACCTTGTACCTACAAATTAAATCTGCTAATAACTACTGTCTGACGGTTATTGTAATTACAATACTGAATACTACAAAAAGTGCAATTTATTGCTCTTAATTCAATCAAAATCAAACTATATTTTTTCAACTTTTTATTAACTTGATCGATTTTTTATGATCGAATTGTTCCTTAATCTATTATGGTTATAGGAATAGTATTTTCATTTCAATAGTACCCTACATAATGAACATTGAGCTCTAATTTAGTGATATGATTAGAATAATATTTTAAAGGTCTTTTAAGTAACGGATTGTCGGCTTTTCTCTTTTGCATCGATAAAAAGCCAACGCCGAATGTCCTTCATCGACCTTTTGATTTTCTTCTAGATTTTGATCTATCTGTATGAATTCTAAATTTTTAAGGATTTTTACATAAAAGCCTGTGCTGATTAGCTGCCTATTATATAAAATCGTGAAAAATGCAAGGAAAGATTAACATGATAAGATAAGTTAGAAATCAATCAGTCTAAACTAAAGTCTAGCCGAAAATTAGAATTAGAGAACAATTGTACTATTCATAGGTTCTATAAGGTAAGTACTTATTATCATTAGATTGTGTGAACTGATACAATAAAAATTTCACTTGGCAAACAAATGGACATAAAAGATTTTTGTGGGATGACCCTGGATCCAAGTGGTCAAATATTCAATGTCTTGTCTTTATCTACTAGTATCCACTACTACTACATGGGTACAAAATCACCTACAAAATCAATCGATAAATATTCTTGGACTTGGTGGTAAGGTGTTGGTTATTTATACCTAACCTATAGGTAAATACCTATAATAAGCTTATTGCAAAAAACTAGGTCAAAAGAAAAAGGAAATTAATATGACGATATATCTAATTCTTGAGAAGGGTATGTATTAGGACTAGGTTGGTATATATGTATCATATCTGTTTCTGTACTTTCAGTTGGCTAAATAATAACAAAAATAAAAATAATTGTTAGATACTGTAGTAGATTAGAAGGCTAGCAAGGGCATTTATTTTATGAAAAATACCTACTTACCTAGTATTTAATTTTGCTATACCTTCTATCTATACAAATGTAAATTTTAAGCAAGTATTTAGTTTAAGATACTCCTTGATATCTTGTACATTATCTTTAGTACCTATACTTGTTGAAGATACGACTTTAACATGCTTACAATTAGATACATATTACTTGGGCAAGTACCTACTTGAGTTTTGAACGCACTTTTCAAATCTAAAACTAAAATCCCCCTTATGCGAAAGTAAGTACTGTACCTAACTATGTATATTTCATTTCTTATATAAACATATGCACTTTCAATTGCATTTTGAATTCTTTTTACTTTACTTACAACTAACTGATACTTATACATCAACCCTTTACTTTACAGTGTTTATCTACCTACCTACTGACTACCTTTACTTACACTATCTACCCATTTATAAACAGATACACACTATAATATGATGTATCCACCCATTTCCATTTCTATTACCTTTATACATACGAAGTATAACTGATTCTGATAAACTATTATAAACAATCTCAATTTTGACAAAGACATTGCTCTGTTCAAAACTCATAGGAATCAGTAGCTCGAAAGCTGAAGCTGAAGACACTAGTCACTGAATCTTCAGCTTAAATCAACTAATTTATTGAAAATTTGGGATTCTACTACCAGTAATTGGAAGCAGGGGGATACATTTTTGTGAATACCGCACAGTAGGTACGGAAATTTGGTCGAAAAGTTGAAAAGAATAGGAGAAGAATCATGAGATTGTGTAGTTAATTTTTGATGGAATTTTTTGGTGATAATTCAAATTTTTCAAATAATAATTAGAATACCTATACTGGTAGAAGGGGAAAGTGATTTCCTTACACGAAAAGTTTTGGTGATTTTTTGATTAAAAGCAGTTTTCTACTGTCTACGGCTACAGACACTGATACTTGAAACAAGTAGTCATTCAACTCACCCCTATAGAGTCATCAGAATGTAAGTGAATTCATAAATTTCAAATCTCAAGTTATACAGATAAAGTACTTTTACATAATTGAATAAATGAAAAAGTAGACTGAATTTTGGCAGCTCAGAATATTAAAATCATAAGCACTGATACTGATACTTTTGTTCTACTAAAATAATTTTTAATTTTTATCTTACCTACCTATACCTTTATGTATCTCGGGCAGTTTGTCATACTAATGAGTCTCGTTTTGGTTCAAATTTACTCTAATCTAGTATAACCAATTATATTACAAATTCTTGATGCCAAAAAACTACTTTTCCCCTTTCTACTACTATGTATGTGTAAGCATATTATGCGAATAAAATACAAAATAAAGATCAGAATAGGAAGCAATACCGGATATCAAATTATAAATTGTTTTGCTTGATAGGAAGTTTACTTTTGCTTTTGTTTCTTATATCAGTTCTGTACTTATTTTGTGTAAAAGCATAGTGTAAAATCCATTTTTTTATAAACTCAAATGAAAGGGAATTATATTGGATATCACCATATCTGTGGATATTGACTTTTAAGCCGGTTAATAACTTGATAATAGAGTTTAAAGCACATAAGCTCTACTAACATGCAGCATTTAACCATATATAAATAATGTACAGATAACTAATTTATCATCCCCTTCTATACTGATACTACTAACTTATTTATAAGAGTAAGTATCTAGGCATAGTCTTGAAACTGGTTTTCTTCTTTTTGTTCTTACACAAAAGTAATTCACAAACTTCCTAACAAGATATGTTATAATCTTGTAGCAAAATCTGCAATCCCTCGTAAAAAATTTTAAAATTTTGCATCAATCTCTCTCTCTGCATACCTACTACCCTATACCTACCTTATATAGTGTAATTACTTTATACTTATTTCTTTATATCTGTATTATTAAGTTAGGTACCTACTTTTTAAAATAATTTTTGACACTGACAATCTTTGTTTTTCATGTCATATCTAATCTTTGAGACTCAAGACTCTAGTCAAACAAAGAGTAATTTTGTAAATGATTTATTTTTTTTCTGCATCTCACATCCTCTTCAAAATTACCCTAAAAATTTGTAACAGATTCATTTCCTTAGCTTTTCTCATATCCACTATACTAGTACAGAGCAGTGCTATGATAGCACATACATTGTAGTATAAGTAGTTTACTCTCACTTATTTGGCATAGTGGACTAATTTCTTGTATTTTTTGGACATTTTTTTCGACTTAAGTACAGCCAGAATGCACGCTTCTAATTACCTTATCGCTACAGTATATTCTATAGTTTGAGGTTTTTGAAGTTTTGAGTTTTTACTTTTTAGTAAGGGTTTTAAGGGTGAGAAATAAAATTCATTTTTCTCTCATGACCTGAGATTATTTCCCAAAGGGTGCGTATGAACAAGAAATTAAGTTAATAAGTTAATAGTTAAACTTAACTGTAATAACATAATTATATACCTACATAAGAACAAGTAAAGGACATGCAGCTTATAAAAGTCTTAAAAAAGTACTTTAATTTGAATATCCGTTTGTTCTATGAACCCATTGTTTACTTACTGGCATATCTATCTGTAGGTACTTTATGGGTATCGGTAATAATTTCACATTACCTCAGAGGTAATTGATAGTTTCATTTTTACTTTTCTATTTAAACTGTGGTATTTTAAGGCTATTTAAATATATACAATATAGTAGCACTATCTAGTGTAATACTATGTATGAAAGGTCAAAGACGCCAATTTTTTCATAACTATGCATATGTATAGGATAGGGTGCATAATACCAAGAGACTTTTAAGTTAATTGAAATTGTACCTTTAATTGTATCAAATGGGATCAAAGGTAGACGTCTTATTTGAAATTTGAGAATTCTTTAGAGGATTGAGATTGAGGTGTAGCTTTAAAAATGTAAAAATTGTTTATTGTATTCTTCGAATTCAAATGAGAGAGAGAGTCCTATTTGAGAGATATGAAATCAAATCAGGATTTTTACTAAAGCTTTACCTCTTTATAAAGTTATACTGTACTGTACTATAAGTAGTAGTATTAGTACATGGAAAGAAAGTAAAAATTGTTTGAGCTCGAAATGATGATGAGAAGTCGACGGGGGAAGATGTTTAATTTAATAAAAATTATATTATTTGCCTTTGGGATCCAAATAGACGTGATGAGAAGTTGGTGAAACTCTATTTTACAAATATCAAAGTATAATAATAAATATTATAACTATTTTGAGTATGGCTGGGCGAGTTAAGTGTTGATTTTAAATTTTTGATGTCCCTTTCTACTACAATACCTTATACTACTCCGTACAGAAGTATCTTTATATATTTAGAATATTATAATTTAAATTTAAGACTACATAGTCCTGTTATCTTGTGCTTTGGTTGCCCGTATAAAGTATAATGTTATACTGACCTACTCTGGTTTTAGATTTTGAATTCCTCAACTTATTCTTGTCTACAATTATTTACATAAGTATTTGAGACTTAATTATTCGGGCGATACTACCTAAGTACTAGATAGGCTTTTGTAGAAAAAATTAATTGTATTTTTAATAACTAGTTTCAAAATACAAAAAAGAGAATCTTTTTACTACAAAGAATGCTTTGTCACGTACCTATGCCATGAAATTACGATTATGATTTTATACATAGAGTTCCTAGGTAAGCACTCACCTACAAGATATACACTTCTTATATACTCTGTATTTACTTTGTAAAATAATTTATTAATTTCGTTTTCATGAATCATTTCACAATTTTGAGTTTCAATTTACTTTTAATTGTAGGTTTTTGCCCAATTGTAATGGTCATTTAAGTGGTTCTGAATCCAGTATGACACATTTATCCAACCAGTTGACAATTTCTCAGAATTTGATCTAAATTATTTAGAAAATCCAGTGGAAATTGTCAAGTGCTACTAGGCTTTATAGATACTTATAGTAGGTAGTATGAACAGAAATTATTGAGTATTTTAATTGAAATCATTGAGCATTTATAATTACTTTTGTATTTCAATCTCGAGTTAAATTAAATATAAATTCTTCCTACTCATTTGTAACACTTTTAAAGCTTTTGATCCGTAAAATAAATCCATTATTCTTTTTTTTAAATTCCTCTCACTCTTACATTAGTTGGTTGGTACCTAAGTAAACTTTTTATATTTATTTTGTAGCTTTCTTTCTTTTTCTGTCTGTCCATTGAGGTCTACGTATGTACTGTACTTTATATGCATAGGTAGACCTATTGAGTTTACCATAATAAAAAGGGTAAAAATGTAACAAATTACCTTTTTCCACAATCATGGTGGTATATGACTCTAAATATCCTTGAATTGCTATTATTTACCTGGGCCAAAACTTTAAATGTCTAAAATTAGATTAGGAACTTGATATAAATCATCTAATGTCAATAATTACTTGTACTACTATCAGTAGTAGTAAGATCTTTTGTACAACAAATCTTTAGAAATTTAAAGCTTATTTGTGCAAGGTTAAAATAGGTTTTTATTCTTAAATTTCACTTGTGTATCAGTTGACTATCATAAATTATGACTTGGCTGATCTGAATCGATAAAAAAGGGTTTTAAAATCAAAGGTCGTTTATGCTTTAATTACTTACTGATAGTGAATATCAGTAAATATGCAAGTAAATATTCAATTGATAATTGAAAGTATCTAGTTCCTATTCTTATACTGCAGATTTTGTCTAAATTGAAAATTTGCAATTGACTGATTTCAAAGGGGAAACCTTCGCAAAAAAAATCTTATTTAAAAGATACAAAGTATGATTAGAATCAAATGAGACATGGCTAAATGGTATATAGAGCATATTTAAATGCAAGTGTGGTGCATTCGATCAATCACTCAGGTGTCAAAATATATATTTTACTATAAGTACCTACTTATACAAAGTAGTAGAAGTATTATTTAGTCATCAATGCTTAAAGTGTGAAATAAATTATTTGCCTTTCATTACCTACAATGTACTTGTTGGTTAAATTGTAACCAAAAATAAAATAAGGAAATTGATATAGGTAGATAGATAAGTACTTTAGGTTAGGTAGTATAATAAAAGCACTATTTACACTTGAATAAGTTTAGAAACCACATTGAGATTTCAGGCTAGTCCTTGGTCAACGAATTTCTCTTTTTTTGACCTTTATTGAAATTGGAGGTTTTTCTGGAATTCTTAAAATTAGAATTCTGGTACCTATTTAAAAATTTTGAATGTGAAGTTGAAGATTGACTCAAGGTTGCCAAAAAAGAAGGTTCAAAAATTCGAACTTTAAACTGGTTAAAACCCCCAGTAACTAGCTAACTGTTTACAAAGTATCTACCACTATAGGTATTTTTATCTATTTTTAAATAGATTTGTATAAACCCTATGCCATTTCATTTCCCTTTTAAATTAAAATGTAAGTTATTTTTAAGTATTATATTAGTAGGTAGGTAGGAATAAGTAATTTGGGTAAAAAGAAATCTTTTGATAAATGCCTTCCAATTTCCAAGAACATAAAAGATTTGAATTCAAAGGAAAATGATAAGAAAGAAGAAATAAGAGTACGGCGAAGCTCATCCTCTTCACCAATGCCTTTGAAGATTGTACTTGAAGATTATTTTTGAGAAACCTTCACTTTTGCTTTTAAAAGCCAAATTTAAGCTTCATGAAATTCAAAAAATATGCAATTTTCAATTCAAATTTGAGGTACAAATTACCTTTAAGTAATTAGTATATCTATGTAGGTAAAATAGATATCTAGAATAAGAAAAATGCATTTTTGAGCTCATTCATTCTGGTCAGATTTCCTTTACTTTTTGTCAAATTCCAATTTGTACCATAATTAGTCACTTGAGACACTTACAAGCATTTTTGTATGATTCGAGCATTCGAATTTTGTGATAATTACATCAAGAACAAGCCAAAAGACAAAAGCAATAATTTTCCTTATGGCAACATACAGAGGATACTTAATTTATACTTTTGGCTCTCATCACCATTATTCACTAAAACTATCATACATCTCACATAATTTACAAACTATGTATGTACATGTACCTACACTACATTAATTTCATTTCCTTAAAAATACTAGTCAAAATTTAAGGATGCATTTTAAGTAATCTAAAAATGCATTCAAATTCAAACAAATGTTTATGATCTAGTTTACATTTGTAAACACAAATAAGCAAGATCCGCTTTGTATTGCATCTAAACTACCTTTAACCATAAGCAAATGACATTTAATCTAATTATAATTAAAGCAATAATCATAAATCATAGTACTCGAATTGCATTTAAATTAAATTCGAGACAATTGGGAGTAGTCAAAAATGCATTTCAATTACTTAGTTAGAGCATAGTAGGGTACCTAGAGTAGGACAAAATTTTGCAAACTTTTAAAACAAAAGTAAAAGTTTTTCAAAGGGTTGGGAATTTTTTTGGCCAAGTTTACAAAAATGTCAGCGGGATTCATTGTCAATAACTAAGGATAAGGGTAAAATACAAATTAGATATTTTCTCCTATCCAAAATACCTACCTAGGATAAGTAACTTAAAATTGATGTGCTGCATGTACTGCTTGTGGCTTATTTATTGTTTTAATTATTGGCCTATGTTTTATTGCAAATTATGACAATTTGAGTTCACTTTCGCTTACAAATGATAACTTATTTTATTACTTTTTATTCTATAATCTACGAGTAACATATAAACAGTATACCTACCTAGGTACATACTACATACTTTATTGTATTAATTTCAAAAAACAATATAATAAAAAGTGAGATCAAAATCTTGAAAACCATCATAGGCATAATATCAGTAATAGTAATAATGCACTTCAAATTTTAAAAATGAATGACCTTTTAAGTTCATACTTACTGCATATATACCTAACTGTACTACACGGATATGTAGCTATTTTACCCTCATATTTTCTCTCTGGTAGGTCTAATCTGATTGTAAAATCTAAATCAAAATTATATGAACTTGGAAGGGAAAGGTTATTAAGACTTGTATTAATATCTCATTTGCATACAAGATATATTTCTATAGCTATATAAAGAAGTACTTTACTCAATTTTCCATTGATTATATTCTATAATAGTTAATAATGAACGTGATTTATTCTCCATTTAAATTAAAATGTTCTACTTACAGCTGATACTTCATACCAATACCACTAACTATGAGAATTCTTTATTTGTTTCTCATGATGTTTATGTTCTGACTCTGACATAGAAAGTTACAATTCTTTACAATTACAATTTATAATAGAAAATCACTCGGTTGAGTTTGAACTCTATATCTCAAATATGCATTACATGTATTAGACAACAATCGTTATTTAATTAATTTTTGAGCTTTCTGAAGAACCTAACCTAGCTGTTAGTGGTAGCGGTAGACATAAGACAAGCAAAATTTAAAATAGTTCTCATGCTTTTTATAATAGATAAATGAAGCCATTTTTGACATCTAAGCTCTAAACAACCTATAGGTACTTATTATACATACATACATTTAAAATCATGTAAAGTAAATGAATTTTTTAAAGATCTTGTCTTTTTTGACATCATTGTCATTGCCAATTGCGATATTGTTTGTAACTGTAACTCTTACCTATTTTTAAGTTTTCACTTTCTATCATAATTTCTAAAATACTCGTAAATATCTACATAATACTTTAAAGGCAGCTGTTTATGTGTTTATTCATATACTTCATCTCTGAAATACTTGATTTTGGTCTCACTCTTTCTAACTTATTTGTAGTTTGTTTAGTACTCGTATAAGTATTTTCAATTTACCCCAATTTTCCGCCAATTACACATATTTTTATGACGATATTATGTCATTCTTTGCGGATTTTTGGATGTTAATTGGCTGTGGCTAATGTGGCATAAAATTGCTGAAATTTCTTACCAAATTTTTGTATGCATTTACAATTACGAGCTATTGTTTCCCTAAAAATTAGCAATTACGTACTATGTAGTAGGTACTTGTATAGTAGATTGTTCAATCAAGTGATGTTGATGGTATAAGTAATATTAGTTACAAGGTAAATATAATTAAGGCAAGGCATGTTTTACAATTTAGAGGAAAAAAGTGTTAAGACAATGCGCTGCACTGCACGACTGGAAAAATGAATCCACTTTCATTTATGTAAACCATTTAATATGACCAGATTGCTACTTAAGTATACGTAGTAATATACATAGCTAGTCGAATATGTAAGTACCTTTCATTTCACATTCATTTGAGTTTTTGAACTGAAATACTGACTGTGAAACAAGTTATAAATGGCATTAAATTGGTGGTAAAACTATATATTTACTCAAGACAATACATTCTTTTTATTGCACAATAAATTAAATTAAATAATGTCAAAACTCTAAATATAGCAGAGTTCGAAGTTTGGTCTAAATTACATTTATTCTATCAGATTTGAATTCTTGTGGTTTGTTGATTGACTATCTTGCAGTATTTGGGTCATATCGGTCAAAAATCCCAAATTGATCCAAATTCCAAATGTAAATGTTCACCCATTATCTATATATAGGTCCTACTGCTACTATAGTATGTACATGCCATTGCATTGATGAAAATATCCTCATTTTACTATCTGTCATTTGACATTTGTTTTGGTATTTTCAACATTACATAGTAAATAGTAAAGTAAAGGTAAGGATCAGATAAGTAATTTGATATGAATGAGCAAGTTGTAAATCTGTCTATAAAGCTGTCCTACTCAAATATTCAAATAAATCTACAAAAGTAGTTTGATTACACAATTCAATAGTCAATAGCCTATATATGCTCTATACCTAAGTAGGTACATACTTTTATGCCCAAATCAAGTCAAATATTAAATTAATCCAAATTCTAAACCCAAATCCCTCAACCACAAATACAACATATACTTAGGTATTTACTATTTACATAACAATTAAAAACTGAAATATTTCAACAATGTAACGTGATACTTACAATTAGTGCAAGTAAGTTATAAAAAAAGCTATTAAATAAGCTAGCCAAATGTTCAGTATTAAGAGTATTTTGAAAGCTTTTTTAATAATACAGAATAATACCTACTAATAATATGGGTCATAATTGTAGTATCCTTCATAGTACAGAATAGGTATAGGTATATAGAATAGAGTAATTACAATATCATCTTGAGCATCTGCTGAAATACTTAAGTATGTAATGTACAGTACTGAATTTTTAAGTAGAAAGGGTATTTAAAATGATTTTTTATGTCTATAATTAAACTAAATTTTTAACTATTTGTTGTTTCAGGGCTCGTTCACTTCGTTTCGCTTCCCTAGTAGCCATCACACTGCATCTATCCCTACTATCAACAATTGCCAAACCACAACAAAAGTTAGAAGAAAATATAAGATTCTCAAGGCTTCTGAACCAAAAAGCGGACTTGCTTCGCTTCACATCTATATCTAATTTATCACCATCCGAGATTGAAAATAAATTTCAAAGAGTCTACTCTTCATCTAATGATAAAAATGATCAAGACTCGATACCACTACCAGTTAAACCAAATAAATTCTCATCCTCGAACTCTTTCTCTTCGAGAAGGGGAGCTGACCCGAGGATTATCACTAAACCTCAGCCTGGAGAAGAATTTGTCCGGATACACCAAACAGTTCGAAGACAAGATAATTTTGATGATGACAATGTAGATGAGAAAAAGGATGATATTGTCACGAGTATCAATCGAAGACCTGTCTCTGGCCGGACACCTGTTGCACTTTTGAGACAAAGATCTGGGGGTAATCGAATCAATATAAGTCCTGTTTTTTCAGAAAGTGAATTAGCTGAGAAACAACAACAACTTGGACTTTTGCAAAGAAATGACAAGAAAAACCAGCAAAGTAGATTTTCTTCTAGTGGTAAGTACAAAATATCATATTACGGAAGTTCTTTTCAATTAATTTGATGACTTGTCAACTTGTCACCTTTCTAGATATACCTATGTAATGTGATAAACTAAAAATTCAAATTGTTCATAAAAAAACTCGAACAAAATACTACTTGTTCTTTAAATTATAGAAAATAACATACTTTTACATAAGTTAACATCTACCTATCCTATAATAACTATGTAGGGTACCAGGGTACCCTACTAATGCCAATAAGTAAAGTAAGTGTGCACTATATACCTTAGTATATACTTATATAGATTAAGATAATGGGCATATGGGTTACAATACAATTACATGAATAATTTGGCAAGTAATTTAAAAAAAATTTAAATTAGGCACCTAATCAGTACCCTATGATATTTTGGATTATTTTATTTAGCTAAATATCTACAAAATAATATTAATTACATAAAAAGTTATGTGCTACGAGCATATCCTATTTGATTGATAATTGATAGATAAAAGTGAAAATTTATAAAAAGTAAAAATAGATACATTATTATGATTAGATTCATAATTTACGATATAAAATGTATTGTAAATTGTATACCTATATATCTCAGAACCTACTCTACGAGTAACATAGAAATTTTTAATTTTTTTTCTCACTTTTTTTTTACAAAAAATAGCACTTTCCTATAAAATTTATAGAGATCCTTCGTACGTGCGTTCAGTATGTTAGAATTTTGTTGGGTATTTAGAGCTTGAAAATAAAAACACAGAAAAAAATAACTCTTAAATGAGCCACTTAAGATTATATTACTAGGTTATAGTATTAGTTTATAGATTGCTATTTTAAGCTTATCTAACGACTCTTTGTTTAATCTTTATTTTGATTTTCTTTTCTTTAATACTTTTAATCTCATTTTCTTCCTTATTCTTGTTTTATTCTAGAAGAAACCACAATAAATCCAAACTATGTAGAAGAGAATCAGGAGACTGACTACCCAACCACTCAAAACTATTACAATTCTGAAGAAGTTCGAGCCACAACATCTTACC
Source organism: Nanhermannia cf. coronata Gr-Ori-00579 (assembly GCA_034699045.1). Classification (NCBI taxonomy): domain Eukaryota; kingdom Metazoa; phylum Arthropoda; class Arachnida; order Sarcoptiformes; family Nanhermanniidae; genus Nanhermannia; species Nanhermannia cf. coronata Gr-Ori-00579. The sequence goes on from JAQIXA010000934.1 coordinate 20,790, forward strand.
CAGATTCTAATGTGGATTTCGATGATGAAAATGTTAAACCTAAAGATTCTAATGATAATAGTCAGTCCAGAATGGTTGTTAATGTAAGTTTGGTTCCGATTTTTTATTCATAAAATTTAAAAACAATGATACCCCTACTTTTTTAAACTGATCTGATCTGAACTCAATGATTAATCAATCAATCATGATCCTACCCATGCATTTAATTATGCCCAATTCAGTTTCAGAAATACAGATCCAAAATTTGAAAAATGACATTATTGATTTAGAATTAGGGGGGTATTCAGATTTTTTTACAAAAAGCTGGAAAATTCTTGAAATAAAATGAATATAATACATTAGCTAATACTATGTATAATACCTGCCTAGAATATGCAAATCGAGCTTCCAACTACTAAAACTGATTAAAAATTGGTTTTAGATTTCAAGATTTCTTTGCAATTTAAAAAAAATTGTATACCTACCTATTCTGAAAATCAATAATAATAATTTGAACTTGATAATTTTCAGTATGTAACTATATAAAGTATAATTTACCATTCATATTTTTACCTACATAAACTACATGCCTATGCTAACCTATAATTATTTTATTTTTAGGTTGTCACATCAGTTCCCAGAGTCGTATTTGACAATGTAACGAGAAGTAGAGCGATTCCATCAGAAGTGAGTAAATCAGATCGGGAAAACTTGGTTGATTCCTCCGTGAATAGAAAAGGAAATTTCCCGGATTTCGAGGATCTTCCAGTCAATTTGGCTGTGGCCGAAAGTTCCCAGCCAGCTAGGGTGAACGTGAGACCGGCTTCATCAGGAAAAGATTACGAATATGAGTATATCTATGTAAGTACTTATTATCTAGGATCCTAATCAATCTATGATATTTTCTTTAATTACGATATTTTGAATACTTATTTAAATAGTATTATTATGACGATGATGATCAAGATGGAAATAGTACAAGTGGAATAGCTAAACCTAAAGATACGCAATCTTCGGTAACACCCATCTCAACCTCAACTTTACCTTCAACTTCACTTGGTGTTTCTCAGCCAGCTGTACTTCCGGTTGAGAAAAATATCCAACAGCCCTCAGATAGGAATCAAATCTCAGGTAGAATTAAAAGTATGAACTCAACTTATCTGTAAATATTTGCTTAATATTTTATCTTATACCTACTTATACTTTACTATTCTTTATGATACCTAAAATTAATAACAAAATTTATTTCAGATCAATCTAGCTTTTCAGATAAATTGCGAGAATCCAAATCATTCCAAAATCACCATGTTCAAAATGTTCAAAATATCCATATAGATAATAGTAACTATCCAGTGCCTTCAAGTAGTGAACGAGATAATTATGATGCCGATGTTAATGATGATGTACTCCAGCAAACCACAGCTTTTCCAGATCTTTCTCGGCAAACACCGTCTCGAAATATCGTTGCAGGACAACCTCATAACAGACCAGTTGTTCTAAAACAATCAAATCTCATTAATAACCATCAAATCTTACCTGTGCAGAGGGAATTTACAACTCCTGCACCATACAGTAGTTCAACTGAGGGTCTGAGATACAGTCCTACAACAACTGAACAACAACAACCACAACAACAATTACCAGCTAGAGATCCAACTCGAATAAATCCATCAAGATTCAGAAATACAAATACACCTGTGAAACAACAGCCAGCCATTGAGTTGAATAAATTTATTACAAATAATCAACAGCAAGATTTGTATGATGAAATACCACAGGTTATTAATATCCCAAGTGAAAAGCGGCCAACATTCAAGCATAATACAAGGTATGAGGATGATTTATTATCTAATTAAAAATTAAAAAATTGATGTTTGAATAAGTAGGTAATTAGACATGCAGTGCATCTCGATTATACTTGTACTATATTCTTGCCTTGATATACTTTTCGGTAATTAGAAGATATTTTAAAAAGTGTAGTTGAGAGTTGAGTAACGAAAGTAAGCCATAAAAAACGTGCTTGGCTAATTACTAATTATTATACAAATATTTATTATGCTATAAATTCATAAATTCATAAATCATACATACAGCAATGAGCAGATGCAATGTATACCCTACATGAAGTTAAACTAAAACAGACTTTATTCCAAATGCATAAACTCGAGTTATTGATGTAATTAAAAGAAATTTATCATTTTTTCTAATAGAAACAACCAGAGAAGACCTCAATTAGCTCAACAACAACCAATTGAACCTGATTATAATCAAGTTTATCAACAACAACCAGCTTCACCATCGATTCAATCGTTTGAAGAAGTCCAAGCTCCTATTTCCAGAACAAGATTTCCACCTAGAACAACCCCAACTTTGTGTAAAATATTAATTTTATAAATAACAGTGGTGTTAATGATATTTTTTATTGATTTTATTCTGAATTTTTATAGCCAATCCACAGCAATCAATCATTGAACCAGTATATCCAACACAAACTATCTTAAATGTACAAAATGTACAACCACAAACTTCAAATTCACTCAATTCCAATGCAAATACAAAATCTAAAGAATCTTTTGCAAGAGAAAAATCTATTAATGATTTGTATGCACTTACCAGACTTCATCAACTTGCTATAAATACTAGAATTCCAAATAAAAGGGTTGAGTTTGAAAAGAATAATCAAGGTAAATGTTCATAAACTTTGGATATAGTTATATTATAGGCATAGGTTATAGAGTTATAGATATGAAAGATACAATGAGGTTTTTTTCTAGATATAGTCAAGCAGCCAGCATTTACACTGAATGGATTTAAATCTGAGAAAGCTTCAGAAGAAATCGTAAGCAATGAAGTGACCACTAATGCACCACTATTACCTGTCCTCTTAGGAGAAAGCCCAGTTACTGAAGCACCTATTTCATCGGTAAGTCCTTCAACTGAAGCACCAGAAGTTCCCAAATTTGGTCGTGGTCGGGGACGAAATCCATTCAGGAATCGAAACCAAAAGACATCCTCAACTACTGAAGGGTCACCATCATCATCTGTAACTATTCCTATTTAGTTTTATAAAATATGAATATTAGTTAATGTCTGATTTTTCCATTTTGAAGACTCAAAATAGCAGATTTAATGGACGAAGAAGGGGATTCAGACCAACTCAAGCAATTGAAGCGAGTAATCCAGTACACAATGAAGCTGTAGCACCACCTGAAATTTCAAGACCGATTACAACTAGAAGACCTAACCTGAATCTTAATAGAAATCGATTTGCTGCAAGAAGTAGACCTACAACTACAACAACAACAAGGGTAAATTTTCTTAAAAATCTCTGTTCAAAATACATTACATACATTAAAACAATGTACATTCTACTTAAATCTATTTTCATTTAGGCATCAATCGAGTCAGAACATTTGCCAACTGAATCACCATCAACAGTATCATCTCAAACCCCATCACCAACGAAAAGGAGAATAAATTTCCAGGGTAGACGAAGATTAACTTCAAATCAAAACCAAATCACAACTTCAACACCTCCACCACCTCCTCCACAACCACAACCACAACAACTTCAACAGCAATCCGAATCGGATTATGTAAATCCCCCATCAAAAGAAACTTCAACCAAATCAGCAGGTATGTAAAGCAGGTATTATTGTTAGATACTTATTTATTCACGTTTGCACATTTTTGTAATTAGAACCAGAAAGAAAATCAAGATTCCATTTTAATCGACCAAACACTCGACCCGCTTTTGGAGCTGGTGCTGTAAATCCAATTGCTAAATCTTCTGGACCAAGGGGACGCGTTTCATCCCCTATAACACCAACAACTGAAGCTCCAGAACAATCACATCAAAAGGAAGAAATTTTTACTGAAGTACGAGAATCCGTTAGTGAACAAGAATCCCCATTACCACAGCAAGATAATGGAGATAATGAAGAAAAAGTATCAGTCTCTACTTCAGTTTCGAGTACTACTACTTTTTCAGTTGAACCACCTAAAAGGGGTAGTGCAGGAGTTTTAGGTAAGTACACTTTCTCAAAAATTATTACTTGAAAATTACAAATCTATTTTTATTAGGTCGTATAAGAAATAGAGTCAAACCAGTGTCAACAACTACTACAGGTATTTAATCAAAGTTTTTGCAAATACATATCTCATATTTCTCATAATCTCTTTTTTTTTTTGCTTTTTCAGAAGCTCCTATAGCCCCAGAAAGAAAGCAAAGTAGATTAAATGGAATTTTAAATCGTAGAAAAACAACATCAACAACAAATAATCCTGTCGAAGATAATTATGAAGATCATCAACAGCAACAACAACCACCTCAACAAGAAAGTCCAAATGAAAATTCACAACAATCACATAATGTAGTCGTTCAGGTAGCAATATTGAGCTTTTTAATACATATAGTCACTAGAAAATATATTTCTTGAGTTTTTTATATTTTGTGTCATATTATTACGACACAACTATTACGAGTATTATGTCATGAATCTTAGAACATTTTTGACAATTTTCTTTAATTTTTTAAGGTATCAACCAGTGTAACTGAATCCGAAGAAGTATCTGAATCAGATCCTTCCGAACCAATAGCATCCTCATCAACACTCAGAACATCAATACTGAGAAGATCGAAAGCACAACGAAGACCAGGGACATTTTTCAAAAAAAGATCTGAACATGTCCCTGAATAATAAATTTTTCAGCAATTCAATTGACAATTTTTTATACTTACCTAATACAATATAGCCATATTTAATTTTTTATAAAATTTAAAATATACATACCTACCACAAATATCTTTTTTAAAGAAATTTTTGAAAATATTTTATAAAAAAAACTCGTAATTTTAAATCTGTTGATGTCATTTGAAAGATTCTTTGAATGCTAAAATAATGTTTGTAGTTCATTTGTGTGACTTTTCAAGTATGAATTTTTCTTTTAAAAGAAAATATTATTATATTTTAACCTATTACTAGACATTATTTCAATGAAAATATTTCTTTATTTCCTACTCTTTATACTGTATAGTAAAATATTAAGGATCTTGAAAATGCAGAAAAGTCTTAGGTTTTGTTTTTTGTATTAGATACTAGTACTTGTATAAAAACTAGATATATTTTTAAGGAACTTTTTTTTTAACTTTTTTGTACTGAACATATTTCTGTTTTTAATATAGATAAAATACCTTTTACATATTAAAAATGCAACTATTTAATAAATAACCTTAATAAAAGTTTTAAAAAACTTGAAAAAAATACAATCTAAAAAACTAATCGTATAAGAAAAATTTTTCTTTTATTTGTCTTTGGTATATTTTGTATTCATTTTGTATCTTGCGGGTAGATCAACTTTTGTATTCAAAATGTTTCTTAATTTGTTCTCATTTTCTGTAATAAAACAGGTATTTTTTAAAGGTCATATTGTTAACTGTTAGGTTATATTATTTGCTACCTTTAACTATTCCCTCGTGTCCTTTACCATGGTGTTTTTCAGCACGTCTTAAAACCCTTTCAAGAGCCCTACTATCCGTTTGATTGAGGGTACCCTTTTTCGGTCTTTTCTTGTCCTTACCTCGGGCCTTGATCTTGTCAACTTGTCTCAATTTATATGAAGCTAATTCTAATTTATCCGTGGCTGACCTTGATCCTTTTAGCATAGATCCAACAAGTCTAACAAATAAGAATTGAAGTCAAAAAAATATTTAGGATTTTGGTCAATTCGATTTTTAAAATTATTTTGGATATTTGATTTTCAAGAACATACCGACTGAAATGATCATCTTTATTTTTCTGATCTTTATATTTTTGCCGATCTGTCCGATCTCTTTTCACGATATTATAAATTTCTTCAAAGAGAAACTGTCGATCACTTCGTTCAGACCACAAGAGATTTTGCAAAAGAATCGACGAGTTAAAGAATCCCCTTGACCAGGAATGAAACATTTTTGCAATAGTTCTGTAAAATTGAAATTATGGTACACATAATTATAAAACAACGTACATATTTAATTTGAAATACGAGTAGGTACCCAAAAATGACGATCAAGAATAAAATAACTCCTGGTTTCAAAACTATCCTCACAATATTATTGACTTTATTATCATGTATATCTGGATCACCCTGTTCTTCTTCAGGAGTCATTACTTCATCGAATACCTCGACATTGCATTCAGTATAGTTCATAAAAGGTCCACATACGTTTGACTCAATCGACCTTAAATTTTTTTTTAAATTCGTCAAAACTATCTGTACACCTTATTGTATATACTCGTATATAGATATTTTAAAGCAGATTTTTTTTGAAAATTGTACAAGTTTCCTATGTATCGGTTCTTTGTGGCTTCAAAGTTTACGAGTATAAATTGCCAATAAACTTGGCAAAATTTCTCAAAAAATCTGCATTTTCAAAACATTATTAAATTACAAATTACTTACATGTTTAGAATATATCCATTACAAAACAGAGTTAGAAGAAAGTATGAAATCACAAGGATAAGATAAGGGGTAATAAACTCTGTTTGATGGTAAATAAATGTTGTTTTAGCACAAAAAACATGAAGTATAATCTACAAAAAAACACTGGTATTATTTCACATTAGAAATACTGATATTAAATTAAATGTAAGACTTAACATACCCAATATGCATAAAATGAAATAATAACTCGAACGATCGTTAAAATGCTTATTAGAGGAACGTAAAATATTCCCATAGCCGAAACACAATGAATAAATAGTAAGCTACAGGCCAACGAGTCTCCATCAAACAATGGCTTACTTTTGGTAGCCCTGAAATAAACTTAATATTAGGAAATTGTTATAATTAAAAATGTAAAAAAATCAAATTTACCATAATAAGAGATATCGAAGAAAATTAAAGAAAAATGTGATTAAAAATTCAAACAAGATGATTTGATACAACTCCATTCCAAAAACTCTTTCCCAACACCATTCCTTATTCTTAGAAAAATTAAATAATTAAGATTAATTTAATAAGGAACCCCTGGAAATCTTAATGATATTAGTATGTGACCATGTGGCATAGAACAAAATATGCTAAAATACCACAGAAATTCCAGAAATGCATTACGATTTTGAATTTTTTTCAAAAATATGAAGCTAATTTCTTAAGAATACTAGCCGAACGGTCAAAAACAGCGGTATTTCGATGAAATTAACATAAAGTAATGATAATAAGTAAGTAATATTAGGGTATGTAATTATCCTTACTTCCTCCACCAGGTTAAGCCAATAAAAGTTGATGATTAAAGCCATACTGAAATACATTATGTTCATTCTAGCTCAAAAAACATCAGATTAGCTTTTATGCAAATTAGGCTATAATGATTAATGAACCTTTATCTATACTATATTACCTTATAATTAAGTGGTGCATTTTGGATTCTCCTGATTTCCATGTTTCCGAATCGGTGATTAGAGAACAAATTGGTGGAAAAATGGCGGAAACAAGTCCGATATACACAGCTGTTACATTTTTTAACTGAATACATTATAAATTGATAAGATTTGCTAATATCATACAGTATCATACCAATTATAATTGTGTTTTGTTTCCTTCTCTATAAAACAAGGTTAAAAGTAGGATACACAAATATCGATATTTTCAAAATAATTTTTAATTAGTATTTTTTTAACATACGACAACAACTGATATAATTTCATTGAGACCAATTGCAATAACTAAAATTATAAAATAAAATCAGCTTATATATAATCAGCTTTTACACATCCATATAATGCAAATATTTTTAGACTTACTTATCCCCCAAATGACAAAAAGAACTGTCACTAGTACATTGAAAGCCCCACGACTAATTTTTTTCGAAGTGCAGGAGAATGTCTTTCTAAAATCAATAAAAGAATCTTTTGAAGACTTGAACAAAATTATGGACGTATGATACCTTAAGGGTCCTCTACCAAACCAGTGATCAGTATAGGCAATAAAATCATGAAAAACATTTGTAAAAATAGCCTAGAATCAAAAAAAATGTATTTCAAGATAATTAATAGAAATGGCTTGTTAGGGTACTACATTAATAGTACTAGATATAACTATAAATTAAGACAAAAACCTGAATTTCTCTGATAATATGCTCCTGTTTTGTAAGCGCCTTTTTCTTCCTCGTGATTCTGAAATCCCACATATTTATGACTTCAATAAAAAACTGCTTATATCTTACACCTAAAAATAAATAGAGAATTAGATTCAGCAGCATTTAGCATTTAGCATTTAATTAAAAACTGACCTGGATTGTGTATATCCCAGTAATCATATTTATAGAATTCAGTTAATCTATAAAATTGATTTTTAAAAAAAGAATATTTCTAGCAAAATTGAGCATGTAGGTACATTGTATGTACATACCTAATCCATATCAAAATTGAATCAACGACAATTAATAAAATGAGTAAAATTGCAAAGCAAAAGGCCACACTATTAAATGGACTCTCTGCATTTCCTAGAGTATAATGGTAGTTGGCATGATACAAGGGTGAAAAACCCAAATGACCCTTTATAAAATAGATTAAATAATTATACATTAGTATTTTGCTTAAAAGAAATTAAAGGTATTTTAATTACATCTCCAAGAAAAATACTTTCAAACTTGAGAGAAACATTATTCTCAATTGTTCCGATCACTAAAGGATTTAAAGCTGTTAGGGGTAATCTAAAAAGTAATGAGATTTTGTCAAGATTATGCAAATGAATCTGAAGATTTGAAATACCGATGGTACTTGAACTTACGCACAAATTAAGTAAAAAATATGTAGAAAAAGTATGATACGAAGCCAGTTGAAGTAATTCGATACAGCAAGTCCATATTTTGATTCGATCCTTTCAATTGCCAATTTCCAAATTGATATAAAGTCAATGATGTCTTTGCACATCCAATAACCCTGATAAATAAATGACAACTTTAGACTTCAATCAAAATTTTTACAAGCTATTGACCATTTGATCAGTATTCAGTATCTAACTTCGTTGATTTTATCTCTAACCTAAGACTTCATAGAAAATTTTAAAATCTAGGTCTTACTGGTATTCAGCTTCAGCTAACAAAACACAATATATTGACCTTAAACCTATGCTTTTGAGTAGGAATATGGTAGAGTACCCTACCAAACTATAGCACTAACAATCTCTCTAAAACGAAACTCTTCAAAATTTTAAATTGTTAATTTACCTCATTAAGTCCATATTGAGTGTTAATTAAACAGGATTCAAAACAACCATCCACATGAGGCTTAATTTTAAATAATATTTGTTTAGTTTTGTACAAAAATCTACAATTATATATACAAGAAAATACCTCTCTCATTGCAGAACTGGGTTCACCTGCCAAAATCCTTTTTAATTTCCTTTTACGAGCAAGCGAGATGGGAATTGCTTTTAATTCTTCTCTAAAAAATTACTTTTTCATTTAACTATCTATTATAGGTATTTAGTATCTATTATACCGGTGCATTTCATAAAACTTGGTACTGGGTATTACATCCTCAAGTTTCTTTTTTTTCTGATACCAAAAGTAATAAATACATAGTTATCATATTTCTCAAATAAAAATTAGAAATTTCTAAATATATACCTACATGCTGTCCTTCGCCCTCAAGGCTTTCACCCAAACTTATCAGGTATAGGATTAGATACATTGTTCCAGGATCAATTCTCATATCTTAAAGTAATTCAGTTTCAGATGAAAAAGGTTTTAAAATCAAATCAAAATTGAAATCAAAAATTACTAAATTTTTTTCCCAAGTCTGCTCTTTGCATTTTTTGCCAAGTTTTAAAAGTAGGCACTTTGGTATTAAATTTCTTCTTTTTTTCTTTTTTGGCTTTTGCAGCTTCTAAAAACAGAATTAAAATAACGAAACTTTGTACGAGTATACCCTACGCAAATTTTCTTAAAAAGGATTACTTTTCGCCTCCTTGGCCTTGTCTTTTTTAGCCAGTTTTTCAAATGGGTCATTTTTCTAAAAATTAAAAATTTATGTAAGATACAAGGTTTTATAAATCAAAAAAAAGTTTCTGAATATCAAGGTTAATTACCTTGGGTGGTGGTGGTGGTAGAGGTTTGGGTTTGTCATCTTTATGATGTGGATTTTTGCTTGGATCTTTATTATTAACTTTATTTGAGTCTGTGTCATTGTTATTATTATTGTTGACATACTAAAAATTTGTTAAAAAGTGATCACACATTAATTAAAAAAAAGTAGCCAAGTAGGTACAATTTCAATAAAGTTTATATTTACTTTAGTACTGGGTTTAGAACTGGGTTTAGAAGGTAAAGTTTTTATTGATTCTGCAGATTTTGGTTTAACTCCTTTCTAAAAAAAATTAAAATTACTTATTATTCAGATTAGGTAATTTATAATCATTTTTTAAAATCTTCGAATATGTACTTAAGATAACATTTGACAATTTACATTTGATGGATCAGAATTTGGTTTGTGATGCGGGTGTTTTTGATGGTGCGGATGATGAGGATTTTTATTAGGGTCTGGATCATTATTTTGCATTTTAAATTTTAATTATAAAACATTTTACTTAAATACGAATAAGAGTTGATACAACTATCTACAACTAATAGTAAGTAGTAGGGTACTTAAGCATCTGTTCAGAATACAGAAATGATTCAAGTCTCGCTTTCATTTCATGTATGTATAATGAAGCTTATTTGAATGAATGTCACAAGCAATGTATTTCTATGGAGGCTTATTGTTAGATAGAGTTAGGAATGAAACTAAAAAAAAGAAAAAAAGGTTTTCCATCAAAGCTATAATACAGGGAAGCCAGGCTAAGACTTCAATTTCATTTTAATTAATTAATTATTTAAAAATGTAACTTTGGTTACATATTTTTTTATACTGTAAAAAGTATATTTATTTAGAAA